>JAPDVR010000020.1:16150014-16271491 GCA_026230005.1 Gila orcuttii
AAAATCTATACAAATGACCAGATAATGGTGGTTGTTCACTTTTAGAAATGTATAAAATTGACCAAAGCGTGTCTAAAGAAATCGATCTAATCTAAATCGATACCAGTACTGTTTTTTTGTTATATTTTACAACTGGCCAGAGGCTGTATCTATTGTTTGTTTACCTATACAAATGGTCATAGGTAATTTTTTTTACATTTTTGTAACTACTTTCTTTAAATGTACCTTTGTAAATTACTTTTTATAAATTATACATTTTCTAGTACCTCATGTTATGTATGCACTGCTGTACATTGTACATACTTTGAATAAAGAACTACTGAATTATTTGCATTTTATATGTTCTTTAGCTCACCAGTGCTTTTAAGCCATCTGTAATAAAATAACACTTTCATGTACAGTGAATTATATTTACTGAATAATAACCTTTGTTTATGGCTCCCAAATTACAAATAACAGTTATAAAATACTATTTTTAGGTAATAAAATAATATAGGCTAAAAAAAACATTCATAGGAAGAACATGCAATTTAATAAATAATAGATTTCATATATGTACATCTCATTACATTAGTATACAAATACACAAGAAGCATAGTAATAAAATTAAGAAAACAAAAATATGTACAAATATTTTGAAATGGATTGAACTGATAAGAGCTGCTAGATTAGAACTGCCAGTAAGAGAAATAGAGAAGAGAAATTAACAGCATTCTGTAAAAGAAGCGTGACAGGCCATCAGAATCTAATTACATAGGGAAGCATAGAGGTAACAATAAAAAAAGAAATAGTCAATTTTTTCTTTCATTGTTTTGGTGATTTCATTGTCTCTGGGAATCCTCTGAATAAACATGTCTTCCTGTGTGTAGACAACAAAGTCACACCAGTCCAAACCAGAAATCAACATCTGGCCCTGGACCTGCCAAAAGTACGAATGAGATTTCCTTAATGTGTGTGTGCCCTCACTGATCTTAATATATGGGCAATCAACATAGCTTGCTACATTGGGGCATTTAATCTCAACAAGGCCAAACACTGTCTGCCCCTTTGGATCATACACGATGCCATCAGGTGATGACCCCATCCAGGGTGCGTCAGGGTGGATAAGGAAACCACAGGGATAGTGGTTAACCTCCCTTACTCTGCAGTACTCCTCTACAGCTGCTGGTTCCATGTCAAGCCCCCTCCTCATGTCTGCAGTCTGATGGCTAGGTCTCAGAAGTCTTTTGGCAAGATTTTCGGCAGAGCTCTGTGCCCTGGTGTGACAGACCTCTCTGAATTTTGAGGAGGTGATGCGGGGCTGCCTTAGCTGGTGCCACTCAATGCAGGAACTCTGTTCTTTTGTGCTGTTGGCAATTTTGTGTGCTGTCTCTAATGTTGTTGCCAGGGACATCATGTGGTGCTGCTGATGTTCAGTGCAGACAAAAGAGCAGGTAGAGGGTCCCAGCCTGTAACCCTGAAGTGGCAGCTGTGGGGGAGAAGGAGCATCTGGGTGGGGACAGGTTTTTGGAACTCTTTTTGCTGGCATGTGATAAGACAACACACTTCCTTCTTGCACTTTTCCAAATGCAGAGTCAACCAGAGGAACATTAATGTCCATAGCCATAGTTGTTATCAGTGGAGCCGCATCACTTGGAAGATCATGGTAGACTTCATCCACCCTGAGTGTGGAAAGTTCAGGCAGAGCTGAACTGACACCCTTATACAAGTTGCTCCTATGGAAAAGACACAATATATATATATATATATATATATATATATGTTTTTAAATGAGCCATAAAGTAAGTTACATATAAGTTGAACGAACAAACAAAATAAAAAAATAAAATAGGCTTTATTTTTTTTAAAAGCCATTAGAGATGGTTAGGACTTCCTTGCTTAAACAACTATCAGTATAAATACTAACAATGGAAATTAACATACAATGTGTCTCATATGATCAGATGACTACTTTATTTGAGGTCTCACTGATTATAACAGAAAATGTCTTTAATGATAATAACAACAATACTAACCTGATGCCTTCCACCAGTTTTCGTTCCTTGGGTCTGGCTGAAAGAATCACCATGTCATTAACCAGACCAGGTTTAACACCCTGCATTTAAACAAAAAAAGGTTATCAATAAACAGAAATATCCATAAATAGAATCAAAGTACCCTGTTAGAAACATTAGTTACCATGGTTCTTGGCTTATGCCATTTCTGTTCAGTCTCTGTGCAGCTGTGTGTTGGGGGAACAGAGGTGATTCTTAGCTGGCAATAATGTGCAGTCTGGTACAACAGTGCTGCCACATGATTACACAAAGCTGTACCTGCCACACAGGTACACTGGCAGCTTTGTAGCTGCACAGGACGGGCATCCCTAAGCACAACCTGAAAATACACAAATCTGTTACAATAGAATAAAAGTGCAGTTTTTAAAAAGGAGAATGCATGAGTACAGTGAGAATGTTCGACAAAACAAACAAATAATATGTACCATCGACATATAAAGATGACATAAAAAACTACTAAATTTGTAGGAGCTTAAATTGTAGCCAAAATATAATTTATTATTAATATAATTATTTCTCACTTTACTCATCATCAACAGTGGACACAGAACGTGTGTCAATGCAGTGAAACAGAATTCAGTTTCTGTGAATCCCAGTGCTTACTAACGTACGTTACATATTTAAAAATCGATAAATATTCCAACACACCAATATTATTAATGGTAGGGTAAATTAAATATGTATTTAAAATAACCTTTAGTAGGATTATGCGATGATTCACAGAAACTTGATCTGACGAACGGAACCTGTCTCATGAAACAGCCTGCACTGAACCTGCAGGATAACTTTCCCTTACGCTCAAGGTGTGAGGCTTTTGGCTTTTCCTCATTGATCTGTAGCACTCAGCCCTAATGGTTACCTCTCCTGTACTTGAATCCTTGTTTGAAACTGACATTGACAAAGGCGTTAGGAAAATTAGATGTAATTGACACATAATAGTAGACAGACCGACACAGACACATAGCCTACGTTACACCTGCTGCGCTAGCTAGATAGCATGCATGCTAAGGGAATGTAAACACAGAACACGTCCAGATCTTACCTTCAAAATTGTGGATGTAGCTCGAAACGTACAACTTGAAGCCCTTCTCCTTCTTGGTTGTCGATGTATGACACAATGTTTGTATAATTCGACTCACGTCGTTGACCGTAACCCTAGGGACATCTTGAAGCGACCGAGTGAAAAACGCCATAGTTGCTATTGACGCTACGTGCGCCGGCGACACCGGATGTGACTTAGCTGGCTGACTTGGAATGCGGAAGAGAGTGTGCATATAGCCTATTTAACCACTGGCTGTTGGTGTGTGTGAACCAATCACAGACCAAAAACAAAACATGACGTTTTCATAATGTCATAGGAACGTAAAAAAGGGGAGGGGTTTGGAATCAATCCCACGTTGAGGTATGTGGATAATTATTATGGGTAGGCTATGTGCAAATCTTTACTGATGGGTCAAAGCAACCAGAAACAGGGAAAGTGGCAATTGCATATGTGATACCAGAGTTTGATATTAAGTTTTCTGCAAGAGTTTCGGATCATTTGTCAGTGTACTCGGCAGAGCTGATAGCAATTGTGATGGCGTTGCAGTGGGTAGAACAAATTAAACCACTGAGAGTAGTTGTATGTTCAGATTCGTTGTCAGCCTTAGAAAATTTTAAATTAGGTAATTCGAGTGAGAGGCATGATATTGTGTGTGAGATATTGACTTTGCTTCATAGTATTCAAAATGGGGGGACGCATGTAAAGGTTGTTTGGGTTCCGGCCCATGTAGGTATGGTTGGTAATGAGTTGGCAGATGAGTTTGCTAAACAGGCTTTGAAAGCGACAAATGTGTCTATTCTGTGTAAAATATCAAAATCAGAAGCTAAGTCAATGATTAAAAAATATGTTAAAAAGTTGTGGCAAGATAAATGGGATAGGGGAGATAAAGGGAGGGGTTTTACATTATAAATCCTGAGGTTGGTCAGGGGCGTCCGGTAATAAGGTGTCGAAGAGAAGAGGGAATTTTTACAAGAATGAGAATAGGGCACACTGGACTAAACAAAACATTACAGCTAATAGGAAAACGTAAGTCAGGAAATTGCGAGATTTGTAATGTGCCAGAAACAGTGGAACATGTCTTTATGATGTGTAAGAAATTTAATAGAGAAAGGGTTTTAATTAAAAGGAAAATAGAGGGCAGTGGGGAAAGGTTTATCTTTAGAGATATTTTGTCTAAGGCTTCCGATCATAGAGTAATAAAATATATGTTTGAATTTCTAAAGAACACTGGAATCATTGACAGAGTGTAGTTTTGTTTTTTGTTTTTTGTAAGCCATAGTGATCATCAAGCACAATTTATCTGGAGGGTGGCGGTAGTGCGCTAAGTTAGTCCGCATCCGCCGTTAAGCAGCCAAAGAAGAAGAAGAAGAAGAAGAAGAAGATCAATCCCACTTGGGATTCCCAAAATCTTTGCCTCTTCCCAGTTCCCAGGCACAACCTTTTATACACGATCTTTGGACACAACACATTTGGAGATACACGTATTTGTACTAGATTCTTTTCAAAGAAAACATGGCCAAACGAAGATTCACTGCCGAGCAAGCTGCTGAAATAATTTTTCCCGAGAGCGATGAGAGTGAGAACGGATCTGATCCAGATCGATTTGATTCGGATGAAGAGGATCAAATTTTGGACGGAATCGATCCATTTGAGGAGTAAGTATGAATGCAATATTGCTGATAATATATTGTCTAATATACTGTATCGTTTTTTTTTTTTATTATTATTTTATTGTAGCTTTTCAGAAGTAACGGAGCAGTAATCAAATAATGTGCGCCATTACTAACTATTAGTAAGTAGATTTGAAAAATGCGTGGGTCTTTGTCTGCTACATAAATGGTAGTACAGTAGCCTATTGCTATAATGTGATTGCAATTTTGGCTGCATGTAGTCCATCTTTATTTATAAGCTATTTCTTTTACTTTGCTTGTCTATTTTATTGTAATGTTTTTTACGGAAACTTTATTGTAGCTTTTCAGAAATAATGGTGCAGTAAGCCTTATCTAAGGCCTGTACTATTTGTCTACATGGGAGGGGGTTTGGTTTAGACATTGTATTTACTCTGTGCACATAATACTATTATGAAGGCTCCAGTAATGATTTTGTAGTTAGAAGTTCTATGACTTCTATGGATGTAAAAAATACACACATGATGATGAATAGCTAATCTTTATTTACCACATTGTAATAAAGGCTGTAAAACTTTTGATATGTGGGCATGTAAACTAATGATAACATCTGTGTGTTTTAGTCTAAATCAGGAAACCCCAGATCAGCCGAGTACAGCCCACAGATCCATTTCTCCTCCTCGACCCGGCTCCTCCAGCGCTGCCACAGAGCCACCAAGAGGATGGTCTGCGACCCCTACCTTGAGGTCGCGTCGTAGGAGAAGGAGGCCCTCTGTGTCACAGAGTCAGTTTGGCTCCCCAGTAGACCAGTCGCTTTCACCTGTCAGATGTCCAGCACCACCAGACCAGCCAGAACAAGGATGGAAGACAGAAAAGGATCCTGATGTGACCCCCATTCCACATAGGTTTTGCCCCAGACTGGAACCTGGAGTGCAATTGGACACGTCTGTAGAGCAAAGCCCCCTCTGCATTTTCAAGCACTTTTTTAGTGCTAAATCAATCAGGACATTGTGTGCCAACACGAACAAGCTGGCAGAGAGAAACATTGCTGCTGGGAAAAAGTACAAGTGGACCACCATCAACCCTGCAGAGATGTTAAAATTCATTGGATTAGTTTTGTACATGGGAGTTCTAAAGCTGCCAGCAGTAAGTGACTATTGGAAGAGAAAAAACATTTTTTCTGTGAATTTTCCGAACACTGTCATGACACGGGATAGGTTCTGTACCATATCTTGGAATATCCATATGAATGACCCAGAGGAAGAAGTTGTAAATGACAGAAAGAAGCACACTCAGCCAGACGAGTATGACACACTCTTTCGTTTGAAGCCACTGATGACTGAGATAAAGGCCGCCTGTCAGTCTGCCTACCATCCCAGGAAGCAGCTTTCCATTGATGAGAGGATGGTGGCCACCAAGGCAAGAACTGGGATGACCCAGTACATGAAAGCCAAACCCACCAAGTGGGGGATAAAGCTGTTTGTGCTGGCAGACTCCAGCAATGGCTATACCTGTGACTTCAACATATACACAGGTAAAAGCAGGTTGGCATCTGGGCAAGGGCTCTCATTTGACTCTGTGGTGGAATTGATGAGGCCATCTTTCCTAGGCAGTGGTTATCACCTCTACTGTGATAATTTTTACACCAGCCCAAAACTCTTCAGGCACCTGCTGTCCCTCAATTTTGGAGCCTGTGGTACTATACGTGAAGGGAGGGAGGAAGCTCCAAAAATAAAAATAAATGAACTGACCAAGAAATCCCCCAGAGGATCTCTCAGGTGGATAAGAGAAGATAACCTTGTCTTCACCAAGTGGATGGACAACAGGGAGGTGGCAATGTGCAGCAGTGTCCATGTTGCTTATGATGGGGACACTGTCAAGAGGAAGCAGAAAAATAGGGATGGATCCTGGGAGGAGACAAACATACCAGTACCAAAACCTATTGTGGATTACAACATGTACATGGGGGGAGTGGACTTATCCGACCAGCTGATACAGTACTACTCAGTTCATCACACAACCAGAAGATGGTACAGAACCATGTTCTTTCATTTTATTGACATTGCTGTGACCAATGGCTTTATAATTTACAAAGAAATACAAAAGCTGAGGAACACACCAGCCAACCAGCTCATCACCCACAGGGCCTACGTGGAGCAGCTTGTGGCTGAGCTGTGTGGTGTCACAGTCGAGGCCGTGCCTGTGCCTGTACAGAGGAGAACTGGACATACACCTGTGCCAATCTCAAAACCACTTGCAAGGCTGAGGTGTGGGAAATGTAAGGCAGATGGGGTCCCAAGAAAGGACACTTCATGGAAATGTAATGAGTGTGATGTGCCACTCTGCCTACAGCCAGAGCGTAACTGCTTTCACATGTGGCACAACATGCAAGAATAATGTTGAAAGGCTGATGTGCAAATGCAGTGCACAGTGCTATCTAGAGGTTGTTTTTGGATGTGTTTGGTAAATTGAGACAGAATATTCAATTCGAAATCAACATTTATTTTCCCTTTACATTTTCTTATTTCTGTGCCCCCCCCCCCCCCCCCCCAAAAAAAAAAATCGTATGGTGACCACCAACACAGAAATGTAAATAGTTATTTTGTTTCTTTATATTTTTTCACCAATTTTTTTAAAGGTGTTCTAAAGCCTTTGAGGAATCAATATTTGACGTAAAACCCCTTATTATTTTATGGTTTACTCTTTTTATATATTAAAAGAAAAAAAATTTAACTTGCGTTTTTGTATTTCTTGGTGATATATCACATCCGAACACATAAAAGTGTCTCAAGAAGTGTATTGTAAATGCATCCACATTTTAGCTGAGACTGAGAGTCTATAGACTCTCTTCACTCTTCTATAAAAATTGAAATGTAAAGCCAAAACAGCATATTTATTAATTTTGGAGGGCTCTTATTTTGTAATACAACATCAGAACGTCCTGAAACGGTGCAGGTGACACTGTGAGAAGGTGTACTCTCCAGCTAAGGTGAAATTGGGCTGTGGATTGGTCGCTCATTTGCATAAAACAGTGCCTGGTGCATGGCTCTGAGAATTTTTTTTAGCGCTTCCGCGTAGCCACGTGAACCGGAATTATCCAACGTTTCATCAGTACAGAGGTAAAGGGAAGGAGGCCTTCACAAGGGAGAGACTAGTTATGTGTACAATGTGGACTTTTATAAAGATCAGTTTGGCCATTAACTTTTAAATGCATAATTATGCATTAAAATGAGGAGATTCAAGCATTTAATAAAATACAAAGAAAAAAGTTATGCTTATTTAAAAACGCTGCTGCACGTCCTATGTACACGCGCACTTGTTTCTTTGTATAATGTTTGTTTTTATTAAACTTGTATTCACTATGTACTGGATTGGACTTTAAAGTGCAAAATGGTTGAATAGTGGTGTTCACTGCAGAGCCAAATGACATCCAGCTCTCCCTCTATGGAAGTAATCGGTTATGTTCAGGCTAGTTCGGGATATATAGGGTGTGGTTGGACCTTCAAGCTCCACCCATTACGTCCAGAGAGGGGGAACTGGAAGTCTAGCTCCACCCATTGGCTCAGCAGTGAGGGGAAAATAGATTTTAATAATATATAACTAAAGTCCTGTTTCTTTTAAATAATTAAAGAATTTACATTAAATTATTGACTATTTTGGACCATTGCTTAACAGAACCTGGAGTGATATATTATTCATTTATCCCCAAATCTAAGATGTTTTACACTTTAAAGTTTGATAGTTCTGTGTTGGAGGGAAGTCAGTGACTGTGAGGTTCATAACAGCAGGACAGGAAGAAACTCTTCACCTACAAACTGAACACACATCAAACAAATAGCCATTCTCATGCAAAAGCTGCTTGTCCATCCAAAAGATGCATGTCTGAAGAAAAGCGACCGCAGCAGTTTCAGTCTGACTCAGTAGATGAGCTGCTAGAATCACACCTCCGTAAACCTGACAATAACGTGAGATGATTGTGTTTTCAGCGGATAGTTTTATTAGATCAGAGTTTACACTGAACCACTGAAGAAAATGTTTCACGCGTTTGTTTTGCTCTGTTTGTGCAGGTGGAGTCTAACTGGTAAGATAAGTTATAAATGTATATCCAATATATTTCTTGCAGTTGCTATTTTTCCCAGGTTTAAATCAAACATGGATTCAGGCCCATCTTTCAGTTAGCTGAAAATGTCCCATATTTAAAGATAATGAAACATCCGCTGTTCTTCAAATCACATTTAGATACAAATTCAATCTGATTTCAGAATTTGTAAGAATTTATCAGTCTCAAAACCTCTTCATGTTCATCAGGTGTGTTTGGTGATTCAGTGTCAGTGATGGAGGGAGATTCTGTTACTCTAAACACTGATACTGAAATACATGAAGATGATGATATACTGTGGAAATTTGGAGCTGAAACGTCTCTGATAGCTGAAATCAGTAAAGCTGCTGGGATTTTCTCCACATCTGATGGGAGATTCAGAGACAGACTGAAGCTGGACGATCAAACTGGATCTCTGACCATCACAAACACCAGAACTGAACATGCTGGAGATTATAAACTACAGATAAGTGGAGTGAAACTGACATCAAAAACATTCAGTGTTTCTGTCTATGGTGAGTGGAGTAGTGTTTACAAATTCTTGTTTTATTAGAGTAATATTTTGGTTTCAGTATAAGTTAAGCTGAATCGACAGAATTTGTGGTATAATGTTGCTTAATACAAAATGTATTATAATAGTGTCAAAGCGACAAAGTTGTCAAATTACATTAGAACTTTACACAAAAAAGTTGAGTTAAGCGTTATCTTTTCACATCTCTTTTCATATTGTTCACAACTGGATATTGTATCTATATTTTAATGTTTACAGATCGGCCCCATTCACGGCCATTGTAAGCGTCTCACTGTAACACATATTTTTGCTTCTCTGCTGGACACAAATTGGAAACAATTTTTTGTGGTAATCAACATTATTACACAAAATGATGTTGAATGAGCTTAACTTGTACTAAACTACAAATATTCCTTTAAATATTTACGTACCGTAATTTTATAGGTTGAGATGAGAAACACTCACTCACCATCAACTCACTACACCAAAAATAATAATCTTTGTTTATTCTGTTGTTTTCCAGCTCCTCAGTTCCTTACATTACCAGAGACTGTTCATCATCATCATCATCTTCATCATCATCATCATGTTCATTGGTGTGTTCATCAGTGTTGAGTGTGAGTGATGCGACTCTCTCCTGGTACGCAGGAATGAGTGTATTGTCCAGCATCAGTGTGTGTGATCTCAGCATCAGTCTCTCTCTACCTCTGGAGGTGGAATATCAGGATAAAAACACCTACAGCTGTGTGCTGAACAATCCCATCAGCAACCAGACCACACATCTGGACATCAACACACTCTGTCACACATGTGCAGGTACCACAGCACTGATGATATATGTGTTAATTAATTAAACTGTTCGTTCATGTTATTAGTGTTGATGTTTGATAGTGTTTGTTGTAGATCAGACGGACAGATTCACTCACACTAATGGTTCCTTTTGTCCATTACAGATCAAGGTCTACCGTTAGTGTACATACTGTTGATCTCTGCTGCTGGATCTCTGATGATTGTTGCTATAGTCGTGATCTTCTGCATCTGCAAGAAATGTAGAAAAACAGGTCAGGAGAATTTAAACATATATATACAGTACTGTGCAAATGTCTTAGGCACGTTAGTATTTTCGCCCGCAAAATATGGTTTTAAGACAGTAATTTGTATCTTTTGCTGTAGTGTGTTAGTTGGAAATATCAGTTTACATTTCCAAACATTCATTTTGCCATTAATTATAATAATACAGTGAGATTTTTAAATGCACAAGGAGTCTGACAACAGCCGGCATAATCCACTCAGAGATCTGATCTCACCATCATCAAGTCCATCTGGGATTACATGAAGAAACAGAAAAAAACTGAGACAGAATAAATCCAGAAGAACTGTGGCATTGTCTCCAAGGCTCTTGAAGAAACATGCCTGCAAAGCTACAGTACTGTGAACAGTTTTAGGCACTTGTGTAAAAATGCTTTAAAGTGAGGAGGCTTTCAAAAATAATGTCATAAATAGATTTTATTTATCAATTAACTTCTATTAACTAAATCAAATCAATATTTGGTGTGACCACCCTTTGTGTTTAAAACAGCTTTTGTCCAGGTACACTTGCACATAGTTTTTCAGGTAGCTTTGCAGGTCGATTTCTTGGAGACGTTGCCGCAATTCTTTTGGATTTAGTCTGTCTCAGTTTTTTCTGTTTCTCCATGTAGTCCCAGATGGACTCGATGATGGTGAGATCAGATGATCCTGATCATACCGGCTGTTGTCAGACTCCTTGTGCATACAAAAATTTCACTGGATTATTACAACTAATGGCAAAATGACTGTTTGGAAATGTAAACTGATTTTTCCTACTGACACACTACAGCAAATTATATAAATAACTGGCTTAAAAACATTTTTGGGGGGCGAAAATACTAGCACGCCTAAGAGTATAGGCCTACTGTATTTATTTTTTTAATGCACAAATTTCCAAAACTTTTTCATTTGAACACATCTGTGTTATTGTTAATGCAGTTCACACACAGGAGGAAGACCGAACTGCTTCAGCATTGTGTAAACCAAAAACACGACCAAAGGTAAGATGTTCATGACTGTATTGCAAGAAGTTGTTGCAGGGAGTCAGTGTGGTTGAAGCTGCTGAGCGTAGTTCTGTTTTAAATGCCACAAATGGTCAGTGAATAGACGTGAGTGATCAATCGTTCCAACTGTCATCATCTTTACTAACTTCAGTAGAGAGCAGATCAAAACGACAGTTTAAGCATGTTAGCACCTCAGTGTAAATACTGAAAATGTATTTAAAACGTACCACAATTTTTTGTATTTATTTTAGTAACTAATATATTCTAATTGATGAACTAATTTAATATTATGATTTATCTAAAAAATGTTTTCTCAATCTTTTATGACTGCTGCCACCATTCACTTTCATCGTATCTTTTTCCATACAATGACAGTGATGTGGTGACTGTTCCCTTTCGAACGGTCACTTCGTATTGCGTAGTGTAGTAAATGGGATGCTATAGTCAATGTTGTCCAGTAGAGGGCGGCATGGGTTTGCATATAGGTTACCCTGGTGATACACGGGAATAGAGAGCGGGGCTGTTAGTCTGTTGTTGGCTGAGCCGGTGTCAATGCACGTTGTCCGCTCTGCATCTGTTAAGAAAGATTCACATTAATTTCACTACATGTCTCCTCATGTATGATGCACCCAAGGATATTACACGTAGCATGTGGGGAAACTCCTTTTCCTCGATTTACTGAAGATTTTGTGTAAAACCAAAATTGCAAAATGAATGGGAGTCTATGGAGCTAGAAGGCTAAATTTGTCTCTTTCATCCGATTGCCGTTGAGAAATCTCAGATTTGATTGTAGGTTTTGCAAGTTCAACATGGGTTATAGATCGAAAGTTGAATGAACGAGTACTTCTGTCCTTTCGATTTCTTACAGGTTGAGTTGTTGTTGCCCATAACACGCTAGCATTCTGCTAATGGACGGGTCAATATCACTGTAGGGTGCCTTTTGGTGTCCTGAACATAAATAACTAATTTTCCATTATAACTTTACATACAAATTACTATGAGAGGGTGTGTTATATAAGGCTAAGTTGTTTTATTCATAGCAGTAGCATTATTTGGCTCTTTAGATACATTTTCAAGATTTTCTATAGTTTTGTATAAGAGGATGTATGTTATTTTGCTATGTCCCAGGCACTGCTCATCAAATTTGAATGAGAGTAAAATAGTCAAATCATATTTATTTTTTCCTATTAATATTTTGTTTAATAAGATATTACTCAAATTGAGTGTATTGATCAGTTTATAATAAAAACAATATTTTTATTTAATAAAAAAGAAGAGTTTGTCCATGTCCCTTAAATGGTTGTCCACCCTGTCGTATTGTGGAATCTGCCCCCTTTAAGAATAGGCCACCCCCATTAGTAACATTAGGACAACAGATTTTTGTATCTCTATAGTGGTGGGAAATTCTTCAAATGCTGAGGCGAGTAGCTGCTGATTTTACAACTAACAAATTTTCTTCATATGAGTTTGCTTACTTGTTTTGCCAAAGCTTAACATGTCCACCCTGTCGGCATAAAATATACTGGAAGTGATTCAAATACAATAATTTCCAAATATGTACGTTTTAATATACCAAATTCTCTTCAACAACCAGACTAACTATCACAGTTTGTTGTAAGCTAATATGCTAATTGAAGCTCAAAATGTCCACCCTGTCGTTGTTCCAAAATGTCCACCCTGTCGGCAACTTAGACTCGACAGCAGTGTTAATTTTGACAGCAAATTTTGATTTAGTTTTAGTCTTAGTCTTTTGACTAAAATGCCATTTAGTTTTAGTCATATTTTAGTCATCTAAATTATTTTAGTTTTAGTCTAGTTTTAGTCGACGAAATACTATAAGATTTTAGTAGACTAAATCTACAATAGATTTAGTCGACTAAAATATTATGGGTTTAGTTAAATTGTAATGCATTAATTAAGAATTCCTCTAAAATGTCCAAACCCATATACTCCCGGAGAAAACATTTATTAACCTATTAATATGAATGATTTTTAGGTTTGAACATGCAATACAGATACAGATTTAACTATTGTGACTTAAAAAATATCTTAAAATTAAATAAAACCACTTTTCCTAAAGTAAAACACAGTCTTCTTTTCAATGAATGATATATGCATTCTTTATAACTACTTGCATACATCATTATTTATTCTTTCAAGCAGACATATTTATTTGTATGAATTAAATAGAATTAATCCTTATTAAAGCTATTAACAAACAGTGAATGCTTTTCTTTTGTTGCTTGAATATTAAGGACACAGACCGCATTAGGTTTATTGCCACTGTCACTTTAAGACATCAGATCATGTCCAATGACATGCGGATACAATTGCACTGATACACATCCGATACACTCACTGTTTAAGTGTTAATTACCTTTATGGGCAAAATGCTTTTTCTCTCCATGTTTTTTTTCTCCATTTTTCTCTCCACCTTCAAAACTCTGAATATCTCACAATCTAAAATTCACAGTCATTCAAACGGCCTCTCATCGTACCTCATTTATTGACGCAAAGGAATGCGTGAATGGACAGTAATGACGACGACTGTTAAACGGAAAAATGTCTTAACTGTTAAAGACATAACCAACATAGATTACATGAATACTCTCCAAAACGGACATTTAGACATAATGCTGTGTGTATTTGTCCATTCAGACACGAAAGAGAGCTCAATTCAGTCCTCGCGCGCTGTATAGGTGTCTATTGTGCATGGCTGCACGCTTCAGGTCGGGTGTGTGCCGTACGGAATAGAGCTCTTTTTTTTTTTTTTTTTTTAGCTCTTATTCAGATCTATATGTCATTATGTCTGCTCTACTCATTCTCCCAGACGTTTAAATTTTTTAAAGTTTTGAGACCGCTGCGTAGATCAGCACGTTACAGTACAAATGTGCGCATCTATCACACACGCAGGACATCAGTTCTGACTGGATCGCTTCCCAGATCGTCACTATCTAACATTTTCGTCTAGTTTTTATTCGTTGACGAAAATGTCAATAGATTTTCGTCATAGTTTTTGTCATTCAAAACTAGGTTTTATTTAGTTATCGTCTCGTTTTCGTCTGTGAAAAAATGTCGTTGACGAATAATTTTCGTCATTATTTTCGTCAACGAAATTAACACTGCTCGACAGGGTGGACATACACATGACAGGGTGGACATAGCATTCATTTGTAGTTAATATTGCAATTTATAGCAATGTTATATTACATTTTATGGAAACATATAATATAATATAACAAGATAATATTTTGTTATATAAAAAAACATAAAAATCATTGCTGTTCTCAGGACATGACTCTGAGTGCGGCAGAAAGTGCTGGCAATACCAGTTTGGGGCAAGTTGTAAATGTTACAAATTGGCAGAATTTATTTACTACAATATTTCTTGGCCACAAATAAAAAACTAATTGTTGCATTTAATGTACTTGCCTTGTCATGTTTTGTTATTATAATTTTCCTTATGTTTACATTTTGCTGAAAAGACGGGCAGGTTTTTGAACTCCCTGCCTTTTTCATCTCAACCAGAGAGGCCATTCTAAATTCTCAGTTATATCAATGTGATTGAGAATGTAATTATATATTTATTTTTTTAAGTTGAATAAATGTTTCATTGTCATATTTTGTCATGCTTTTTTACCATCTTGGTATTTTTAAATAATATTTCAAATAATAATTTAATCATACCTATATAATCCATTGTGCTAGGTGTGGGGGCAATAACATGCAAACAAAAAACTGCATCCAAATAATCAAATATTTCTCCAAATAAGAAAAAATATGAAAACATATTTAACAGTAATTTATATCTATGCTTTATGCTCTAAAAAATGGCCCATAATTAAAAAAAAGAAATTTGTGGGAGCTCAGATAATATAGTATTTGGGTGTCTACTATTATGACATGACATAAAGCGAATGGTAAATTAAAATCAAAATGTGTGAGTAATGTGAGGGTTGAAAGGCACTCTATGGTGATATTGACCCGAACGCTGATTGGTCAGTGAAGGACTGATTACGACCAGAGATACCGCTTGATGGCATCGTGGCATCCGAAGCAGGACCAGAATGAATCTAGTAGTCAGTAGTTGTAATTTATGTAGCCAACTTTAGTTAATGTTTATTGGAAGAAAATAGTTAATTGCAGCTAGCTTACGTGATCAACACTTCACTAACGTTAGCTACCAGTCAGAAATGTGTAAATACGGAGGTCATAGTTAAATGTGATGTTACATGAGGTGGTCAGAATATTAGAAATAGCCTACATCTGGATATAAAGCAAATAAGTACAGCAGCACCCCCACAAATAAGACCTCAATGCTAAAACGTGAAAATGAATTTACACCTCTATGACAGTATAAAAAATCCTGAACATCATAGAAAAGCAGAACGTATGGCTGAGCTTTATATGGTATCATAATACAAATAAAATATAAAATATAAAATTTTCCCTAATTTGCATAATTTGTCGGATGAGCAAAATAATCATCCAGCTTCTTCCATAATGTTGTTGTGTAAGAATAACAATTTGAATAGCAATAGTGGTTTGTATATAGATAGATATTTTTGTTCTCATTTAATTTCAAATTATGCACAGGAGTAGAGTCAAAATAACAGAAATCATGACAAATGTCCAAGTAGGTGTAGGTTATAATATATGCATTCGATGTACTGTGTACAGTATGATTATGTAAATGTATACTGAAATGAATCCCATTAACAGTAACGTTAATGTTATGAATTATTCCAGTCAGTAGCCATATTTCCAGTTTCATTTCAACTAGCTAGCAGGCAGGGGTTGAAAATTGTTTGAAACAACCAACATAAAATATAAATAATTACGCTGTGCATGTACAAATGAAGACCAGTATAAGCATCGCAAAGGGCCTCTGATACAATATAGAGAGTTGAAAATTCAAAAGAGGTCGATATTTCAGAATCTTTGGCATGACACAATCGGGGCTATGAGTTGAAATTTGACTGGTGTTGGTGCCGACTTCTGGAATCTTGGTTGCATGACACTTACTCTTACATGTTTCAATGTGTCCCCTGTGATGTAATACTAAATAAATAAATAAATAATGATCTTCCAAGTCTCGCTGGCAGCCACATTCTCATTTCAATTGCAGGACGTCCTATTATTACCAACAGTCACTGATGGTTTGTCAGTATGATTAATGAATGAGGAAGTTTCATCATTCACAACCTGTAATAAAACACAGATTCATAGAAATTAACAAGATTAATGTCACAAAAACACAAAAATACAGGAGACCTGGAATAGTTTTTAACTCATATTTGAGGAATGTACAAAGGATTTTCCCCCAGAAAATATTAAAATGTCTTAAATGTGTAATTTTTCACTAAAGATCACAACTGCAACACAATGTCATCTGCTGTACTACAGCAATACACTTATAATTTCATGATGTCTGATGCTACAGTATTAATAATATTATGTGTACTCTTACTTGCTCTTTTAATAAAATTGTACTTTTTATTTGAATATAATTTAGTTTATGTGGGAGTCTTATAATTCTGTCTCGTCTTAAATCGACTTCTAACTCCTGGTTTTAATGAATCATATCTGGTCCTTGGGATTTTAATTTGTAAATCCCCTAACACAAAATCAAATCAAGAGAGGTCGCTATTTCCAGCCGATCCCTGTATTAATTACAGCGTTGGATGTAAACGCTAATGTGAAAGTTTTCTAAAATTAGCAACATAAAAAAATTAAAAACTTACAATAAAAATCATGGTTTCCAGTGTTACACCCCCGTCTAGGGGAAGAGGCGCAACATGAAAGAGTCAGAGAATTACAAGATTTGGAACAAAAAAAAAGTTATTTATTTTCTTAATATGGGACTTGTGGTGCAGGAGCTGACCAAGTCAAAATAACAAACAAAACAACCTTGTCTTTAACCTCTTCACTAAACCCTAACCCAAAAGAAAAGAAAATGAATATACAATCTGTAAAGCTAACTCCCTAACCAAAAAACAGAGTTCAAACAGTTTACAATAAACAAAAAAGAATGGCGTCAAGTTCCCTACTTTCCCAAAAATCAATGTGTACAATATATTTACAATCAGGCAAACAAAACCGAAAAGGGCAGTCCAAATCGGTGTTGGTAAGCAGGCAAAGGGTCAAATATACCAATGGGGATATTTAGATAAAAGACAGTTCACAACTCAAACAAACAAACAGTCTCAAAGCTCTTAACACTCAAATGCTCTTAACACTCAAATCACAAGATCTCTCTCTGTTCAAACACAAAAACCCAATCTGTCTTTAGAGGAAATGATGATATGTCTTAAAACACTCTGCACCAATCAGGATAAAGAAGCAATCACCATGCAGAAACCAATCAGATGGTGTTCCAATCATCCTGTAGGAACCAATCAGATGATGTTCCTAGACAAACAAACAGAGAAATAACAAAATACAACCCATAGGGTCGTAACACCAGTCATGATGGTAAACTGATTATATTTTTTACCAAGTTCAAGGTGCCACCCATACGTTTGGTTTGTTTAGAAACTAAATCTGTAATAAAAGATTTTTATGTAAATTGCCATTACGCCACTGCACTGCTCACAAATGAGAAGAATATTTAAAATCAAATTCCATTAATTATACATTGATTTCCCGTAATAAAAAATAAATTGAGTAATTTATATGTACTCCAAGTAATTAATTTACTTGGAAGTTCAGTCTGTCTCTCACCTGATGACCATTGAGCTGTGCCCTGGATCCAGTTTGAACAATTAATCACATATTACTTTGGTTAATTACAATAGAAATACACATTTTTACATATTATAAAGTTGTTGTTTTTAATACAATAAACCTCATATTTCCATCTTGTTAAATCAGCTGTTTGTAATACTCACTTTGCTTGCGATAGTAAATCACAGCAGCAGAAACCAGCAGAACAACAGCACTTATTCCTGCTATAACACCTGGAAACAGACCTGAATCTGGAACAGCTAAAGACAGACATCGTTATCACTAGAAAGTAAATCATAATACATCCAGTATTTTCCAATGTCTCTTTACAACTTTCCACATTGGGCATCAGTTGTAATGATATTGATAAATAGTGTCATCTGGTGATTTTTTTTTTTTTATGACCACAAGCTCAAACAGCATTACAGCACTGTGAGCTCAACCGGACACAGCAGTGTTCACTGGAAAATGTCTAAATTTATGCCTTTTTCATGTAAATAACATTAGACTTGGAGGTGATAGAGACCTAATGTATATTTTATTATTAAAAGCTGCACTTTTTCAAACAGGCCACGATGAAAACAATAAAAGTAAAAATAAAAATCTAAATAAAAGTTGAGGGAAAAAACATTGAATAACTCAATTATACTCCACAATGACAGTTAATGCTGGTAATTTTCTGCTAATACTGATGCTGTTGCTGATGATCTCCAGATGATAAACTCCAGAATCTGTGTTTCTGGTGTTTGTGATCTTCAGAGATCCAGTCTGATGATCCAGCTTCAGTCTGTCTCTGAATCTCTCTTTACACTGAACATCTGGACAGATCTTACTCTGATCTCCAGTGATTTCAGCTAACCGAGTGTCATTGAAATACCACACCAATGAATCACTTGGGTTTTTTACACCAGGATCTAAAGTGACAGATTCTCCCTCCTTCACTTTATCTTGTATCTACACAAACCAACAGATGCTGGAGGATCTTTTGCGGAGAAAACTCAACAACAAGATAACTGATCTATTGATCATAATACAACAAAGACATGAAAAATTACTTCATCTGTTTTCTCAACTTTCTATATAAAAAGTACAATTGTATGTTGATTCACAAAATGTTGTGCTTATAAAACACTTGCTGTACAACTAAAACCCAGTTATTATGAAATAGATGCATTTAAAAAGATCATAAGAAAAGATGTTCAGGGATTAAATTAGGAGAAATTGTCTTCTTTACCAGAATAAAACTAACTGATAAAACTAATGGATCACCAACTGAAAGATATTAGTTTTAAATCATTCTGTTCTGTTTAACGATGCAGGTAAAGAGAAAAAGCAACTCTGAATGTTACCGTTATAATACACAATGATGTGATTTAAACGTACTTTATATAACCTGCTTTTAAACATTCATTAAATGACTATATGTCCATTAAATGGGGGACACCATGGGGATCAGGGTTTTGGACCAGGAGAGGATGCAGGAGATCTGGCTTACCCAATCAGCGCCACATAAAGTGCATCCAGGACCCGCCAGGTGTACAGGAAGGTAGGAGAGGTGACCAAGGGAAAACATCTGCTACGGCAGCCAGATGCAGCAGTACCTGAACGTCCTGAGCGAACAGCTTCTGGGCTATAGGATGGTTCAGGAGGGGTTTGAGGATTTGAGCTTCGATGTTCCTGTTGAATGTATGGAGCTCACCTGCAAACCCCTGCAGCCCATTCACCAACAGACGGCGGCCCTACAACCTCCTGGTCTGTCATCATCCGAGATAGGTCCATCAGAGTCTTCCTTGCCTGAGACAGCCACTCAGAGCCAGGTAAATAAATACCCATTAGCAATCAACAATGGGGTTTTATGAGGTGATCATTTTGATATTTCATTTAGGGGGTTATTTTTTTTAATAATGAATGTAGATTATTTAGCATATTTCACTGCTACATATACCAAATAAATACCCTTATGGACATGAAATATTATGTTACTTTGACATTGGATAATGATATGACTGTGATAATATAGATGTGTAACAATTTCTTTTAATGCCCAGGTGGAGAGTGTGGGACCAGATGGCAGAGCGGGATATCAGCATGTTGTCACGCTGGCCAACAGTCTGGTCGACCTGCGCCATCAGGGCTTTGTCACACAGGACAAGGTTGATGAGATTGTCGCTCTGTGGGACAGCCTATCAGAGCATGACAAGGGCCTTCTCATCTACCCGCCCCGCCACCGTGACAGAGTCCTGAAGGGCAGGTTTAAGGTCAGCCACTCTGCAACCAGTGTGACCCCAGGCATCGAAAGTCTGAAGCGGTACGTTTCCAAATTAACTCATTATGTTGGAGCATTCGTATATGTTTCAAGACAGTATTTCATAGAATAGTTTTCTTCCAGATTATGGCCACATTTACACATAGTCGGGTATTTAGAGAAACAAATATTTTCCCCCTCTCCGTTTTCAATAATAACATCGTGCACACAACATTGTTTTCAAAAAAGTTGTCATTTACATCAACCCAAATAAATACGCAGTCGAGCGCCATCATAACTATGCCAAACTGGGTTCTCGCATGACGTTAAGCATTTTCTGGTGCATAATGTGACGTTTGAGAACCGAAAACCTTGTTTCTCCCAGTTGACACGGCAACACATAACCGGCGTTATCAGAAATCTCCACTTTGGCCGGAGTTTTTAGAAATAATCGTTTTCTGTGTAAATGAGAGGCCAAACCGCAGGGAAATATCTGAGTCTTCCCTTCGTGTAAACGGGGCCTATTGCTTTTCTTTGCACTTTAAGGCGAGACACGCCAGGCAAAAACATCGGTTTTTTTTCACTGGTCAATTTTGAGATTTTGGGATATTTGTCTTCAATAACATGTCTTCTTTCAGACTTGTGGTGAAAAAAAGTCCGAAATACACATTTAGGTATTTATTTTACTACACTTTGTCTGTTTGCGTCTGTAGATTTCTCATAAATTCATCAAAAGTTGTCGTTATAAATCATCCCTCTGCTCCGCAATCGCGATCTGCATCCTGTCATCACATACACTGTTAGAAAGCTCTCTCTCTCCTGAACAATACTGCCGGATCCAAATATGGTCATTTCCTTTTTATCAGCAACCAATCGTGAAAGTAAAAGGGGGGATTTTACTCTAAATGCGCAATCTCATTGGCTGATGCTACATCTTTAAAGCTCGTTTTCTCAAAATGACTGTTCTCTCATACTCCAAGTCCGAAATCTCCACTTCAGTAGCACCTATATACACCAAACTTTACAGTCTTGTACCTAGTTATATTATGAAGACATTTACAGAGGGATTTGTATATATATTATTCCTAGCCTGATTTATACAACATTTTATTCCCAAAAACATGGCGAAAATCATTTTTTTAAGGCTATTGGCAGTATATTCTGATTTACAGGATAACAAAAGATATCTATAAATCCCTCGGTAATTTTTTCTCCATCTAATATGTGAACACAATGAAAAAATCATTTTGAACCTGGCTTTGTCCAATACTCAGATTTCGTTTTTTAAAATATATACAAAATAGCGCATATTTAATTAGACAATGCCTCATTTGCATATTTAAACATTAAATTACAGAAAACTTGTAATACATTTTTTTCTCATCTTAATGTAGGTAATCAACTGGCAAAGTTTCATGGTGATATCTGATAGTTAAAAAAATTACCCTATTCACCTGTAGTGTCTCGCCTTAAGTTACTTAGATAAAAATTGTTGTGGCAAAAATCCTGTTAAACATCATCACTGTGTAAGAGACACTCAGAGTCAAATTAATAAAAAGAGAAGTATTTATTCTTGCAAGAATAGGTTCAGTCTAGTACACAGAAGTTACGCTGTGCAAGAGAGTGATACACCACAGGAAGATATGAGACAGCCTTTATACTCTTTTCAAGGTTCCTCCTCACCCGCTGTACCTTTCACCCACTCAGATAAGGTCCTTACTGCTGTTCAGTTTCTACTTAAAGACACAAACTGGTACTGAAATAAGCTGGCAAAAACTGACTGTCCCTAAGGTCAGAGGTCCTGACCCATATGTTCCTGAAACGTCACACACAAGCACGTACACACATATATTTTTATACATTGAATAGGTTCTCTCTCTTATGATATCTGTTAGGGATAAATGACTTTTAAAATTTCTACAACAAAATCAAGTCAAGAGTCAAGAGAAAGTAAAGTCTATTTCTTCGAGAGCTAGATTATTAGTTGATTAACTATATATGCTATTAGTTGTATCTCACAACATTGCAGTGTTATTTAGTTGTTAGTCAGTCTTCAAATAATCAGATTAAAGCAACACTATGTCGTTTTTGCGTTTTTTCTCTCGGGGTCCCCCTACAGTTGGGAAACAGTATTGTCTTCTACTACTGTCGTAAAATCTGTCATGGTTACACCAGGCGATACACGTGTGCATTTGTTGACAAGCCGATACTGTCTTGAGTTCTCGCGGGCAGACTGCCAGCGTTGCGTGTGAAATGTCTTCATCCCAGGTACATTGGCATATATTTCAGCATGTCATATGAATATAATTTCATGGGTTTTATTTTTTTCAAACGTCAAAAGATCGCGTAGCTCACGTTTACAAGACAGCGTCATTATAGTAGCCTATTGTCTACTGTTTTACATAACGGATATGCTAATTCAATTCAATGTTTGTATGGTAGGTAATAGCCATATATCGTCAATATTATAATATCAAGCTACCATAGATGAATATGCAAATTTGAAAATCGATTTGCATTATAGCCAGAGGCAAGACACTTGCCTCATATCAGCCTGCAGACATTAGGATAGTTATCCTGAAAGATTATTTATTATAACCATCGTAAACTAGCATGTTAGTGTAGCTACCAGATTGATAATTCGCTACTCTACTAGCATTACTTGATTCATGAAGATAAATGGAGGACCAGATAGATTCCGTAACATGGCCAGGCCTTTTACATTTCGCGCGATAGTCAGCTCCCTGACTCCCTGATTTATTTATAAATGTATAAACACTTTACAGATGACTGTCTTGCTCTCCCTCCAATAGTGATCCTCGTCCGGTCTTTTAAGTTGTTACTCTCCCTTTTTCTTCTTTTAGTCTCCTCTGACAAAACCTTTGCCTTCTTCCTTTTAGTTGTTGCTTCGGTCATGACAACAACATACAGGCGGGTATCAAATGCTAGTGGGGTCTCACGTCAGAATCTGAGGAAGTGGGGGAAGTGACGTATGCCATAAAGCAGTCGAATTTTGTAGTTTTTTTTGTGCTCGGGTTACTACCCGAAACCCGAAGTTACATAGTGCCAGTAAAAGCAATACAGACACTGTCAGGCTATGGCAGACGTGTCATTCAACCTATTGTAAGTCGATGTACCATCACAAGGGTCTTGGAAATATATAATGAAGGTTGAAAAACTACATAGTGTTACTTTAAGGTGGTGAAAGCAGTGGGCCGGCTCAGTGGCCCAATGGGAGTCGTCTGGTTGAGGCCATCTGCCTGTCTCTCTGCCGCATTTACCCTGCTGGTCAGACTATCGCCATGTCGTTTTTCCTGTACATAATGCCAAAAAGAAAAAGCAGGAGAAGGAGGTCTTGCAGCAAAACGTCCAGCCGTTTTCTGCTCCGTTGGTGGCCTCTGAACACTTACCACGCATGCTGTCATAACTTAAACAACCAGTCCAGCATGTCAACCCATTCTCACTCCCAAGGCGTCAAAAACTGAAGCATGGTCAAGCGCCCGAGGCGTCACACAGCAGACGCCGAAGGCGCCCCTTGGCGTCACTCTGTGGCGCATTAGGAACTCCATTGCTTTCAATGGGAAACCTGTGGCGGCAATAACAGACGCGAATTGTATCAGTAGGAAATAGCGTTGAAGAAGTCTCATTCCGAACACATCGCGATGTTTGGCATCAAGTCACGTGTGCCAGATGTTGGTAAGTAGTCGTAAATACGCTGTCCAAATAATGTTTGCTATAATGTCTTTTCTGTTTGTCGATATTAATCAGATTAGCTCTCTAATGTTCAGTCACTGCATTATATCTGTCATCTCCACGGAGGCTTTGCGTTACATTGGTTTCTAATTCAAAACACATTACTAAACTAACGTGATTAAACACTGTCTGTCACGTGACGTGCTATAACTTAGGCCTAGACCTTCAATCAGTTATGAAATATAATATATTCATATCAGGTTCAAAGTAGATATAAGTTCCAAAGTGGTATTTGTAGTAGAAGCGCAGTAAGCACAACACTTACCACGCTTTTACCACAGTATTTGCAGTTTTAATGTGTCATTTGTTGTAAATGCACAGTAACCACAAAACTTACCATGCTTTTACCTCAGTATTGGTAGTTTTATAGTAATATTTGTTGTAAATGCATAATAACTACAACACTTACCATGCTTTTAATGCCTAATAATTTAAAATCCAAAAATTGTAAGGTAAATCTGTAATTTTTCCTTTAAATAATCCTATATATTATACATAATGATATTTTATTTTCTCTTTTTTTCAGCTGAAAAGACCAAAAGGGCCTTTCGGACTCAGTCAGCTCATTATTGTTTGAGGAGAAGTAAACGGGAGACGAAAAGCTACAAAGGCAAATATTCACAATGGTATGTATGTGTTGGTTTTAACCCTAAATCAAACATTTTATCAAGCATTTGCTGTTTCTTAAACCTTTTCTTACAAAACCCATAGCCCAATCAGTACAAACATAGTCTCTAAGTCTTAATAATTCACAAGATTTAACAAGTTCTCAAATTCAAATTCGATGCACATACATATTTGTATACTCGTACATAATCCTGCAGCTTTTACTCCTAGTGCTGTCATTGGCTACTGCCTCAATTCCTGTACACATTTATCGCGATATTTGCAAATCAGTTGCAGATGCCCCACACACTGTCAGAAAGTTTATATTAATTGCATTGTATTATTTAAAATTATTACAAATTGGACCCTGTCTGTTGATGTTCCAATGATACATGATGTCTCTCCACACCTCATGACCTTCCTCTGTTTGTTTGCAAGAGTGGAAAAGCTAATCTGACTTGTCACACGACATCAGATACTCGATTATTTTGTCAGGATCAGATCAGTTACACCGCTGATAACTGTCCCATTTGCATGTAAATCGTGTGATTTTTGCTTGCTATTAATGACATACTTTTAATCATGCCCACATATCAGTAAACTTATTACATAAATGCATTTAACATTTAATTATCCAATCTCTTTGCAGAAAAATATCCCACAGTTATGGATAAACTCACAACATCATCATCAAGTCCTGTGCTGGGCACATTGGGCAACAAGTGTCCTCCAACATATTCGATCCATGGCCCAGTTCTCCACATCTTCCCATGGGACACTGACATTCTTCAGGTGTTGGTGAAACATCTGTCTCCATGTCTTCCCTGTCTCCTGATCCTCCTGGTGGTGTCCACTTCATTACTGTCTTTGGGTGGTGTTGTTTGGGCATGCGTAGGATGTGTACTTGAGGTCTGCCTAATGCCTTTATCAAACAAGCGTCAGTGCTCATCAGGAGTTTTGGTAAAGGACATATTCATTGACATCCATTAGTTCTAGTCATGCAGCGACTTCATGGTGCAATAGTCAAATGTATATTTCTGCAAGTGTGTAGCAGGTGTTTGTCCGAACAATTGAAGATAGTGAGGGTGTTCAGGAAAACCTTTTGAAAATAATAAATATTTATGGAGTTCTGTTTGGTGCTGAAAGAGTATTACAGAAATGAGACACTTGACAACTGGACATTATTCTGTGAGTTTGTTACCTTTACATTTAGATGGACTTAATGTCTTGCATTTAGCTTCATTAAACCTTTTATTACAGTGGTTACTATAGTAAATATCCACCATAATTGCATCTATGGTATCATTATATCACTGCCTGGTTAATGTAAATGTAATATACCCGTGAATGTATTTTATAGAAACATTTTCTTGCTGACATTTATAATCATTAACTATTTTAAGTTTCCTTTCATTTAGTTTCATTTAATAAAAGTGAACAATAATCACAAGGATATAAAACTATAGTTGAGAATGTAAAATGTTGTGCTTAAGTTTCTGCCTATTTGTTATTTAAAGGGAGGAAGAAACAAATATATTTTCACATAACAAAGTAAGTCTCATTTCTTGGTTTGTAAAAAATATTACTTCATCATAGTGATTTTTTTTAATGTTACTGTATGTGTAACTGTAATAGATTGACTCTTTATCTGGCTATTTTTTGTATATAATTAACTGATATTTATACAGTTGTGCAGTAGTTTTGGCACTACATTTGTCTTTAAACAGTTTGACATTAAATATTGGAATTCAGTATTTACAATGTAAATTGTGTGCATTCATTATGCTTTTGTTACATTTATTTGAATTCCAAGAGTTCAGATGGTGGAGAATGGCACACAGAAGTGATTAAGTTTATATCTTTGATATACTATACATACACTGTAAATGGTAGAAACACTTTAGTACATGTAATTATCTTTAATTAAAATACTGCAAAACTACTCCTGCTGTAGGCCATTGCTTTGAAAAAAAGTTTCTCTTTCAAATGCATTTACTCATGAGTCAAATAATCAAAATAAACTAATTTGTGTCATTGATCGTGTGAACTCGTTTTTGGATGGTAAGCACACACGGGAGTCTTTTGTTTTTAAATGTGAGTTTTATTATTTAATTAGAAGGAATACATATTTAACAGGCCAAATATTAAATCTATCCCTGCAGCCGGAACCAGAAGAGATCTGTCATCATTTACCATAAATGGGCAAGTAAGTGTGACGCATCTGTTCAGCTGGGTTGTCATTGGCTGTGACTTTATCGCAGAACTTGGTGTGATTGGACTATCTTTTAACCCATATAAAACGGCGTTTCATGTTACAAAGTATGTTTTGGTGTTATTATCACGTTAGTTATACAATAAGTTAACTATAAAATGTCTCTATGTTGTGAGAAATTACTCCTTTAATGAGATTCCAACCCTAACCCTAAGCATTTCTGCACATCTCAATGAACTACAGCACTACGTTTCCTGTTCCATTGATATAATGACAAAGATATGTGGGTAATGTAGTTTAAAACGTTTAGCAATGAAACAATACATTTTAAATAAATAATATATTTAATGGACAACTGGATATCTAAATGTTCATTGTGCAAACCTTTATGACATAAACTGCCTTTATGACAGACTGAAATGTGATATTTTACTGTGAGCACTTTTAAAAAACCTTCATGCCAGCTTTCCATATATGTCTGAAAACTGTGCCCAACATTATTTAGTAAACATAGCATAAGCATTTGTCCTGCCGATTTTCTCTTTGATACACTAACCAGACTTTAAGTTACACCCATTTGAAATGTGTATTTGTTTGCTCTTCCGGGGGCCGTTGCTGGGTCGTTGCTGGGCCCCTGAGGGTGGAGGGGCAGTGTAATCTACACACATCTATTCTCCTCATCATGGACAACAAACTTTGTTTAGTCACATTTAAATACCAACCTATTTTATCTTTTCCCCCCTTTTCTATTCTAACATCATGCTTGTATTAGGTTTTGATGGGTATTGTGAGACCATCTGATATGGAAATATTTTAAAGAAATGCTGTAATATATAACAATAATAATAATTAATATGTATTTACTTTTTTTGCATGAACACCAACAAATATAATGGATGGACCTGCAACAACTTGTCATTATCCAATTTCCAGTGTTGGCAGTAAACAAAAATCAATTTATATATTTACACTTTACTATTACACAAGGATAATGCACTATTTAGCAAAACAACAAAGAAACAGTGCCAACATTTCTATTTCACCCCCTCTGATTGCTTCTTATATGCCTGACATCAGTAATATCTATGCTTTTATACTAAATGCAGTATATGTACTAGAATGATCAACATGGATCATCTTCAATTATGATTGAAGTGTTTGTAGTAATATAACCCACTGCAGCCTCTCATAATTCACATCCCTTCTCTTTATTTCACTGAAAACTGGCATACTTCTCACAACATGCAAGTATGTGCAACTTTTAGTGCATCGTTGTCCCAAATATCATTAACTAGATCAAAAATGTTTATGTCCTATTTTTAAATTATGAACTAAACTCATAAGAAATTAAAATTTCTCAAATAAAATATTACATTTACTGTACCAAACACCACTTTCAATACACAATATTCACCATATTTTATTACACAATACTTTATTGGAGGACACAGCATAAAGTTGATAAAGTAGCATAAAGACAAATGAGATTCAAGATAAATAAAAATGGATCTTCAAAAATACATTAACATCACATTAATCCATTCACAGCTGCTAAAGCCACACAAAATGAGTGCCAGAGAATTATATTCAGTCACCTATGATACAGAAAACAGATTTTATATTGTGTTGGAAAAAAATTATTAATTATCACAGCTAAACTGGTTTCTTGCTCTTCCCTGTACGTCTCTATCGTGTTCATGTTCTTCTTCCTCATCTAAACAGTTTGTTCAGTTGTGCCCTACAGTATAACTGATGAACAGAAGATGTGATCACTGATGTGGTGTAGCTTTTTCTCAGAGGAAGAAGTCTCAACATCCCATCGTCAGGCGTTCTCCAGTCCTGCTCTGAAAGTAAAACAAACAATTCAAATGAAGTTGTTTAATGGACAGTCAGGTCATCTTGTGTTGTGTGTTATTTAAAGCAGTGATGGGCTACTCTGGCTCTCAGCGTCCACTGTCCTGTAGATTTAGCTCCAACCTCAAACCCTCCTGCCTATGTCTACAAGTAAACCTGAAGACTTTGGTTAAAATGTTCAGATGTGCTCAATTAGGGTTTGATGTAAACTCTCCACCTCAAAAAGGAGAACGCAAAAGGGCCTGAGTTGCCTGTTCCTTATTTAAATTTACAAAGCAGTAGTCAGTACAGTATATTATACACATTGAAGTATTATATATATATATATATATATATATATATATATATATATATATATATATATATAAAATTGCAGCACATAAAGGTGAAACTCGAAAAATTTTAATATCGTGCAAAAGTTTTTTTTTTTTAGCAATTTTTTTTATCGTGCAAAACTTTATTTCAATAATTCAACTTAAAAGGTGAAACTAATATATTATACAGACTAATTACATGTAAAGTGAGATATTTCAAGCCTTTATTTGTTACAATTTGGATGATTATGGCTTACAGCTATGAAAACCCAAAATTAGAATATTGTGAAAAGGTTTTCATAGCTGTAAGCCATAATCATCAGAATTATAACAAATAAAGGCTTGAAATATCTCACTTTGCATGTCATGAATGAGTCTATATAATATATTAGTTTAACCTTTTAAGTTGAATTTTCTGAAATAAATGAACTTTTGCACGATATTCTAATTTTTCGAGTTTCACCTGTAATATAAGCTAAGTACTGAAAAAAAAAAACTGTTTTACCCATATCAACAGCAACCTGTTTTAAAAGATATTTTAGAAAGGCATGGTCTATTTGAGCCTTTGCCAGTGATGCTTGATTTCCTTCAAGACAACATACTCTTCTGTCACTTGTTTCAAGAGCTTCACTTGGTCAATAATCAAGTGATAACCTGTACAATGTAAAATTGTCAACATCAAATGATGTACTAGCCTACATATTACAGCATTGTTTCAATACAAGACATACCAATGGCCACGCGCATCTTTCTGTCTTTGGGCACCGGATGTTCCTTCCTCACCGAAACAAAGGATTCATTCGATTAGCTTGCGTTGATATAAGGACTGGTCTTCCTTCCCTGCTGTAAAACAAAAAAAGTCTCTACTTACTCTATGTGCAATTACTATTGTTCTTAAAACATAGAAATGAAGACAGTTATAAATAAGTTATTTTACCATACGATTCAGGAGAGAGCATTTGATGAGTAAATACTGATTGAAATATTGTAGGATCTTTATCTGGGAAGGGCTGATCACGGCAAGATTCACTGAGACTCACTAGTAGCTCTTGTGAGGGTCGGCTCTTAAAAGATCTGTTGAGTGTGATGTTGAAGAGATCTTAAAAAAAGGACTAAGTAATCCTGCAAGACAGAAAGGAAGGTAATTTTATTACATTACAAGCAAGTAGAAAGTTTATAAATAACAGTAGGATTTATTTCTGTATAGAGCGTTGCATAATTAAATGTTAAATGCATTTATGTAATAAGTTTACTGATATGTGGGCATGATTAAAAGTATGTCATTAATAGCAAGCAAAAATAACACGATTTACATGCAAACGGTACAGTTATCAGCGGTGTAACTGATCTGATCATGACAAAATAATCGAGTATCTGATGTCGTGTGACAAGTCAGATTAGCTTTTCCACTCTTGCAAACAAACAGAGGAAGGTCATGAGGTGTGGAGAGACATCATGTATCATTGGAACATCAACAGACAGGGTCCAATTTGTAATAATTTTAAATAATACAATGCAATTAATATAAACTTTCTGACAGTGTGTGGGGCATCTGCAACTGATTTGCAAATATCGCGATAAATGTGTACAGGAATTGAGGCAGTAGCCAATGACAGCACTAGGAGTAAAAGCTGCAGGATTATGTACGAGTATACAAATATGTATGTGCATCGAATTTGAATTTGAGAACTTGTTAAATCTTGTGAATTATTAAGACTTAGAGACTATGTTTGTACTGATTGGGCTATGGGTTTTGTAAGAAAAGGTTTAAGAAACAACAAATGCTTGATAAAATGTTTGATTTAGGGTTAAAACCAACACATACATACCATTGTGAATATTTGCCTTTGTAGCTTTTCGTCTCCCGTTTACTTCTCCTCAAACAATAATGAGCTGACTGAGTCCGAAAGGCCCTTTTGGTCTTTTCGGCTGAAAAAAAGAGAAAATAAAATATCATTATGTATAATATATAGGATTATTTAAAGGAAAAATTACAGATTTACCTTACAATTTTTGGATTTTAAATTATTAGGCATTAAAAGCATGGTAAGTGTTGTAGTTACTATGCATTTACAACAAATATTACTATAAAACTACCAATACTGAGGTAAAAGCATGGTAAGTTTTGTGGTTACTGTGCATTTACAACAAATGACACATTAAAACTGCAAATACTGTGGTAAAAGCATGGTAAGTGTTGTGGTTACTATGCATTTACAACAAATATTACTATAAAACTACCAATACTGAGGTAAAAGCATGGTAAGTTTTGTGGTTACTGTGCATTTACAACAAATGACACATTAAAACTGCAAATACTGTGGTAAAAGCATGGTAAGTGTTGTGCTTATTGCGCTTCTACTACAAATACCACTTTGGAACTTATATCTACTTTGAACCTGATATGAATATATTATATTTCATAACTGATTGAAGGTCTAGGCCTAAGTTATAGCACGTCACGTGACAGACAGTGTTTAATCACGTTAGTTTAGTAATGTGTTTTGAATTAGAAACCAATGTAACGCAAAGCCTCCGTGGAGATGACAGATATAATGCAGTGACTGAACATTAGAGAGCTAATCTGATTAATATCGACAAACAGAAAAGACATTATAGCAAACATTATTTGGACAGCGTATTTACGACTACTTACCAACATCTGGCACACGTGACCTGATGCCAAACATCGCGATGTGTTCGGAATGAGACTTCTTCAACGCTATTTTCTACTGAAACAATTCGCGTTTGTTATTGCCGCCACAGGTTTCCCATTGAAAGCAATGGAGTTCCTAATGCGCCACAGAGTGACGCCAAGGGGCGCCTTCGGCGTCTGCTGTGTGAGGCCTCGGGCGCTTGACCATGCTTCAGTTTTTGACGCCTTGGGAGTGAGAATGGGTTGAGCATGTGCACTCAGCCTTTGTGTTCGCCATCAGTGAGAAAGACAAAAAGACAAAACCCGGAACAGTACCTTTGCCAAAAAATGTGGACGCTCAAAAACTAAAGAGTTTGGCCACAGCCAGTTCTGGGGTGTCCATTTTTCTGCAAAGGCCTCTGGGAAGACTGTGGGGCAGTGGATGGAGGAAATTAAGAAAGGACAGGGTGCTAAACAATACTGCATTTATACATTTGTAAATAAGTTTGTTTTATAAAATAAATAATAATACATTGATAATCATTAATAATAAATAATTAATTTTGTATAAATGTTTTAGTTATAGGCTATTTGTTCATAAATAAATAGTTTTTTCTCATGTCTGTGCATATTTCTGTTTTGTTAGACATTTGTGCAATACCGAGACAAGCATCATATTGAGTATTCTAATGAAATAAAAACATATACTATTTAAATATAATACAAAAATACAATATCAGATGCATTTCATGTAACCATATATATATATATATATATATATATATATATATATATATATATATATATATATACACTATATATACACACATTTGTTTTTAAAGCAACATATTTATAAAATTGAAGTATTGAATACAAAATGAATGAAATGTAATATAAATACACAATGTCAAATATAGAGTATTTAAATGAATATTTTATTTAACAAATAAATGAGCGACGGCTGGTGGTACCATCACAGAGAGGCACAAAATCACTCCAGAACATTTCCGTTCACGGTTCTCTGCTTGGTGGAATGATCTCGCTGCCTTCATCTGGGATGCAGAATCCCTGGCAACATTCAAAAGACAACTGAAAACTGAGCATTTAACCGCATCATCAAAATAATAATAATAAAAAAATCTGATTTTACTTTCCTTTAATCCCTCCCTAGTTTATGCTACTCAAAGCAAAGTCTGAAATTGTATTTTGAGCACTTCTTGTGTTTTGTTGCCTTTTCAAGACCTATTCCTCATTTGTAAGTCGCTTTGGATAAAAGCGTCTGCAAAATGAATACATGTCAAATATTAAGTCTAATGTCAATATTACAGTTTACAATTTAGGCTACATTTATTTAATAGCTACATTTATTTAAAAATATAATTTCAATTTTGTATATATTTTTAGATTAATATGTTTAATGATAATGTGACAATAGCACATGACTCAGGAAACACATGGCTACTTAATATGCAAGTCTCACACGCCCCCAGATTATGTCAAATTCAGTAATTTGTCTCATTTAAACAGTACAAGCATCCCGCAACCCCACAGATGACCCCATTGGGGTTTGGGGAGCATTACCCTGGCGTTCAGGGTCACTGTGTGCTCCCTGTGGCTCTGGGGGGCACAGTGGGCCCACAGAGAAGATCCATCAGTATCTGCGAGCCGATGTTCGGTTCCCTATGTTCCACTTTCCCAGCGTTCTGATTGGCCCGTCCACTTGCTCGCCATTGGTCGCAGCGAAGTTCCACTTATGGCTCGTTTCCACTGAGCAGTACGGTACGGTACAGTACGGTTCGGTTCGGGTCGGGTCAGTAAACCATGATCCGGCTAGCGTTTCCACCGCCAACAGTACCCTACTTGATAGGCGTGGTGTTTGCCGGAAAGAAGCGATCAACGTCATTTTCGCGCGAAGAAGAAAGCGACTAAGTAAACACCAATGGATGACATACAGCAGATCTTGTCCTTGCTTCTCGGCATGTTTGTCACAAGAAGACAAGCGCCGACATTAGGCTTTTCTCAATACCAAGTATGTAAAGTTCTCAGCAGAAGGACTCCGGAGGACGCGAGTCCGGTAATTCTCCAAATGGAACAGCGCGTTCTTGAAAGCGTCACTCAGCTCGCTCTGCATGTACATTTTAGGCAACAATAAAACGAAATATGTTATAAAACACCACTCTGCCTCTTTTCGTTTTCATTTAAATAAATTTTAAACATTATAGGCACACAAATGTGGTTCAGGCAATGTATAGACCTGATTATATTATTCACTGCATGTTTAACGTTAGCCTATTTATAACAAAACGAAATATAAAACACAACCCTGCATCTTTTCGTTTAAATTTAAGTGACGATACTCTGTCAACCAATCAACGTTCTGCAGTGAGTCTAGCTCCACCCTTTAGTACCGAACCACTGTGCTAGGTACCCCAACGGAAGGGTACCCAAAAAGTGGTACGGTACGGTTCGGCTTTTTGGTACCATTCACAACTTTTGACAGTGGAAACGCAAATAATTGCGTACCGTACCGAACTGTACCGTACCGTACCGCTCAGTGGAAACGAGCCATTAGAGTGCATCCCTATATGGTTATTATGTGAGGTTTGTCATAGGTCCTTCTCGAAAGTTCCACTAAGCCCGCATCCTGATTGGCCGGTGGGCGGGACCGCTACCGAGCGCGTTTGACGAAGTGGGGGAGGTATTCATAGACATAATAAATACATAGACGCCCTATTGGCCGCTTTGGAACGTTGCTGCGGTACGTCAACGCGTCCGCCATTTTGCGGAGGGCAAGACTGCGCTGTAAACAAATGCAAGTAAACGGGGGAGCTGTGGTTTTTCTGGATAAAAACAAAAAATGTTTTTACATTTATCAGCCGATTTCAGTGGTTTGTATGTGGTGTACAAAAAGTTTCATCTCCAGTTATTTAAAATCTCGATAGACTTATATAAAAAAAAAATGTATTAGGAATTGTCAAAGCTCAGGCTTGTCATGTAGGCTATCCGGCTTTTTATTCTTGGATAAAAATTGTGAAGACCCCCATACTGAGATTTAATTTAATGTTCACATTAAATGAAATAAAGTTTTCTTATTGTGGAAAAAAAAAATTCTGTGATTGACCCGATTTTAGCAATAACAAAGATAACGGATGGATCCTTTATGGTAATACATATGATATGGTACAACTACAGTGAAATGCAAATAGTAAATATAAGATAAAGTGAGAAGAAATAGTAAATAGTTTAGTCAATAAAATAAACAAACAGTATACAGCAAATAAAATAGTAATGGATAGTATAATTATATAATATCATAAGTACAATAAAACAATCATAAAAATATTGATAATAGCATATAGTTTATGTATAATACTATAATAATAGCAATATAATAAGAAATATCAATTACAGTATACAGACAATAAAAATAATAAGTTAGTGATGATAGCATAACTATAATAGATTGATAATCGCAAGTGGTATAATATTATAATAACAATAATAATAATAAAAACAGCAAATACAATGTAATATCAATTGCAGAATAATATAGACAATATGAAAAAAATATGAAACATTATAATATTGATCATTAAACTGACATTTAACAAAAAGAGATTTGTCATTTTATTTTATGTAGGCCTACATACAGTGAAGCTAATGTATAAATATGCAAATATAATTTATATATTTTCAAATATTCCTACATACACTGTAAAAAAAGATTAGTTGACTCAACTTAACTAAGTCAAGTAATCTTGTTGCTTTGACTGAGTTAAGTTGAGTCAACTTATAGTGTCAAGTGTATTGCACTTCAAAACACGAGTTGACTCAACTTCCTGTAACAAGTAATGTGGACTGGAAAACATTAGTTAAGAGAACTAAAAAAAATGTTGGTTGAACTTACGTTGGTAAATGGACTGCATTTATATAGTGCCATCCAGCTCGTCGGGAGCAGCTGGGGTTAGGTGTCTTGCTCATGGACACCTCAACACTTGGTCAGGTGGAACCGGGGATTGAATAACCAACCTTCTGGTTTGTAGACAACCTACATGAACCACTGAGCCACTGCCTCTCAGATTTTATCAAGTTAGTTTACAAAAATTCCTAGATTTCAAAAATTTAAGCAAACTAATATCTACAAAGAATCTACATGAGAATTGAGAATTGGCCAGTCAAACTTTGACACTCTGGCGGCGCTAGCCAGCTGACTTAACAGCGCTCAAAGTCGACACTCAGAGGCTGTTCAAAATCACACCCTATACCCTCATTCACTATTCCCTACATTAGTTCACTAATATAGTCAACTTGACTGAGTGAATAATTCAGTTAATTTTCAGTTAAGTTAATTAAGACCCTGATAAACACTTGCTGTTAACAATCAGAATCACTGAAGGAGATAGGAACAAGAAGAACAGAAAAAAAGACGAAATCAAGATAAAAGACATTAAATCTTAGCAAAAGATCTCAGCAGAGGAGGATTAAACATCTTCACAAACAGCATTACCAGCTTCACTTATTACTAACCAGACTGACTTTATTTCTGTCAGACGTCTACAGAAGTTCTTATTAAAAGGTGACAGAGGTTTAGATGTCATTTTATTTTCATTTGATGTTACCATAATGGTGATCAGTGATTGCTTTAGTTGGGCTCTTGACCCTTGACTTTTGAACATTAGTTGTTCTTTGGCTGCTGTATCTCACAACTCCGAAAACGTTCGATCAAATTTTTAAATAGGCGCTATATTTTTAAATAAACCACAGATCTGAGCTTTAAACAACTACATTGTCGACTGAAAAACTATTAAGACTACATTTCGTGACACAATAACAGTAGTATTTTTAAATTTCGCGGCCTTTCTCCTCTGAACGTTAGTATTACTAATTATATCATGACCAAATACAACCAGAAACAAATGTTCAGTCTTGCTTGTGAAAGGTAATTCCTCGAGACCTGTTTTTAGTTGTTTGGCGATTTGTGCAGCACACGAAAAGTGCATTTTTCTCTATTCCCGGTATGAGAGGTATGGGAAAGTTGCCCTCCGCAATATGGCGGCGCCGTTGACGTACGCTCCAGCGGCCAATAGGGCGTCTATGTATTTATTATGTCTATGGAGGTATTGCTCAACAGTACTACGCAGTGCTTTGAACATTTTAACCAGATTTTATTACGGATCGACTGATTTTTGAATAATTGTTTGTTTAATTTTTTCGTGCGCTTCAAACGTGCATAAAGTAAGAGGTAAGGGCGAACACATGTTTGCATTTTTATTTTTCGTATTTACATTTAATCCAAATGTCATGGTTGAAATATGATCATGAATATTAATACGAAGCAATGGCTTTGTTGATTTATTTTCTTGATCTATAGTTACTGTGTTTAAAACCATGGTTAATTAGCCTATGTGTGGTTTTGTAAGATTTTATGTGCCTCAAATTAATATTTTGAAAAAATGAAAGCATAATGCCATAATTTTACTTACTAGTTAAGCAATAGTTCGTGGTTATTGTACTGTTGTTGTACTGTGTTATTTTAATATATAGCTACTTTAGTAAAACTATGATTGATTTTTTCAAGGCTGTCTGGTTGTCTGTGCCTCTTATTATTTTATTATTATTTTCATCCATTTAAAGTATTCAATTCGATTCACATTTATTTATATATCGCTTTTCACTATACACATCGTTTCAAAGCTGCTTTACCGAAAATGCAAGCTTCTAGATTACAAGATATTATATTGATATATATACAAGATATGGTCCATGTCAGTCCAACAGTTCTAGGATAATACAGTTAGCAAACATCATGTATTCATTTAGACAGTTCTAAGCAATGAGGGGTGAAATCTAAATTTGGGTGAATTTATTTTATTTTTTTACTTTTTTTTTACTTTTTTAATTAAATTTTTATTTAATACTTTTTAATTTCAAAGTCATGGCTTAAGTATCATAATAGGCCAAACTTCTCACGAAAACCCCACGACCTCAGTTGCATCAGACAAGGAAAACATGCTTTTAGATTTAGCCCAAATAAACTATTATTTTCTGGAAAAGGGAAAAGAACTTGAAAGATCTTTGTATGTTCATGTGATAGTGTTATTAAACCAGATCTGATTAACTCGTAACGGCTGACATCTTTTAATCTAATCTTGTGTATTTTCAAAAACCTAATTTTATGATGCTGTTATGCATAAAATTTAGGCAGTACCTTAGTAAAAATAGTAATAATGTTTTAGCTGTATATTTTAGAAAATCTTGCAATGGATCAAAAATAACATTTTAATAAATATTTTAAAAAAAATGTTGCATCAATAAGACAACGAAGAATGAGTTTAATAGTAATTTGATAAGTTAAAATTATAATTTAATAAGTTAAAATTATAATTATAAAATTATAAAAATTAAAAAAGTGTCCACTGCTGACATTATGTTCGTATTCCTCCAGAGGGCGCTCGACGTCATTTACACACGAGAACAGTGAATGAATAGTCTGACTAATTTAACCAGTAATTTATTACATGGTACCAGAACAGAAGCAACTGAAGGCATAAAAACACATTTCAAACTCACCAACCAGACGCTATAACAGAACATATTTAAGAAACATTTTCTTCATCGTTTCTCTGAAAACCCCACGATAGTGATGCTTAAAATGTCTGAAAACACTCCGATTGATCTGAAACACGACTGACCTGTGATATTTATCTGGCTTTCCCCTTTCCCCTCACACGTCCATCTCCTTTAACATCATGAGAATCAACAAGATTTTGCTGATCGTACATTTTCAAATGAATTATGGCCCGTATGAAAACTAAGAGCGGAAGAGTGAAATTTTGCATGAGTGTTGGATTAAGATATCCGTTTCTATTGAACCTTGTGTTAAAACAGTCCATATAGGAAAATTAACTTATGTACATTTTTCAGTGCATTAATAAAAAATAATGTTTTAGCTGTAGGCTACATCAAACTTTTTTTTTAATTATTGTATTTGTCAAGATTTTATAGAGCAAACGACTCGGTTACTAACGTAACCTCGGTTCCCTGAGAGGAGGGAACGAGTATTGCGTAAGTAGCTTACGCTATGGGAAAACTCCTTTTCTCGAGAATATTGAAGTCTTTATGTAAAACGCATTGCAGCTGCACAGCTGACAGCAATGAACGAAGGAACTCGGTCATTGGCTGTGCTGCGGCAACTTGCTTGAACCAATGACGGGGCGACTCTGAATGCGCGACCAATGAGCGCGCTTCGCGCCTGCGCGCGTCAGAGCCCGCCAAGATGGGCGTGGCCAAGCTAAATATTGGGCGCCCCGTCATGAGAGTTCTTTAGGTTAAAACGACTGAAGCGAACTAACCAAGCACAAGCACGGCAGCTTACGCAATACTCGTTCCCTCCTCTCAGGGAACCGAGGTTACGTTAGTAACCGAGTCGTTCCCTTTCGAGAGGTCTCTCCTATTGCGTAAGTAGCTTACGCTATGGGAACACCATGCAAAACGCCGTGCGTGCTGAACTTCGCCTTATGATAGCCAGAGGCAGGTGCCTGAGCTAAAAAGCAAAGTTATCATCCAACTAGCCGGCAGAGGCGAGCTTTATATGTGGGAAAAAATACAGAGCGGCTAGAAGGCGCTCAGTGTGACACAAGCACATACATAATCTAGATACGAACTCGCAGTTCAACTAGCATTATGCTGATAGCACATTGGAATGCAATGTCGGGACCTGTAGGTTGTAGAATCTGATAAATGTGGACGGTGAGGCCCAGCCTGCCGCCGCACAAATATCCTCGATCGGTATCCCGCTCGACCATGCCCAGGAAGAAGCCACACTCCTGGTGGAGTGTGCTTTGACTCCCCAGGGGCATTGAAGTCCCTTAGCTTCATAAGCCAGAGCTATAGCTTCGACTATCCAGTGAGAGATTCTCTGCTTTGAAACGGCGGAACCTTTCGTACGGCCGCCAAAGCATACAAACAGTTGTTCTGTCTGTCTGAATAGGGCAGAACGCTCCAAATACACTCTGAGAGCCCTAACGGGGCAGAGTAGATTAGCGTCGTGTTCGTCTGCTGAAGAAGAAAGCGCAGTTAGGGAGATAACCTGTGCTCTGAAGGGAGTGGTGAGCACTTTAGGAATATACCCATGTTTCGGTCTAAGGACGACCCTGCAGTCGTTAGGTCCGAATTCTAGGCAGGCAGCGCTTGTTGAAAGCGCGTGCAGGTCGCCCACTCTCTTGACCGAGGCGAGTGCCAGCAAGAGCGCCGTCTTGAGCGAGAGCTGTTTAAGGTGCACGGTTCGGAGTGGTTCGAACGGGGGCCCTTTAAGAGCGTCTAGGACCGTAGCTAGGTCCCAGATCGGCACTGAGGGGGGGCGTGAAGGGTTCATCCTCCTGGCGCCCCTTAGGAAACGAATAATTAGGTCGTTTCTTCCCAATGGACGTTCCATTACAAGGTCGTGTGACGCTGTGATGGCAGCCACATATACTTTGAGCGTGGAGGGGGTGCGGCCCGCCTCCAGAAGCCCTTGTAGGAAAACGAGTACACTCATAATCTCGCATGTTACAGGGTTCAGGCCCTTGGTATTACACCAGTCACCGAACACTTTCCATTTCTGGGCATATAAGCGTCTCGTGGAGGGCGCCCGCGCCTCAGCGATGGTTTTTAGTGCTCCGCTCGCGAGGTTCCTGGGAACCCGTTGAGGGGCCATGCATGAAGGGCCCACAGATCGGGGCGGGGATGAAATATCATCCCGCTGGCCTGACTGAGGAGGTCTGGCCTCAGTGGAATCGGCCGTGGTGCAGATTGCATTTGCATCAGATCTGGAAACCATGTTTGGTTCTTCCAGAGTGGGGCTATCAGCAGCACTGCGTTTCCCTCCTCTCTGACCCGACTGATGACCTGTGGCAGCATCGCGATCGGGGGAAAGGCATATAAGGGGCGGCTCGGCCAGCTCTGGGCGAGCGCGTCCGTGCTTTTCGTGAAGAAAAGAGAGCAGTGCGCGTTCTCCTTGGAGGCGAAGAGGTCGATCTCCGCTATGCCAAAGGTTTTCCATAACCACTGAATCGTCAGAGGGTTGAGAGCCCATTCTCCTGGGAGAATCTTGTCTCTGGATAACATGTCTGCCCCCTGGTTCAGGGCGCCTGGCACATGCGCTGCTCTCAGCGAGCGCAAGTTGTGCTGGGACCATAAAATGAGTCTCCTGGCCATTGAATGCATGGAGCTCGACCTGAGTCCACCCTGGCGATTTATGTACGACACGTTTTTTAGATGTGGGAGCAGGGCTCTGAGAGCCAAAGCGACCGCTTTCATTTCCAGACAGTTTATGTGTAGGCGCTTCTCCGGGTTTGACCAAAAGCCGGAGACAGGCCTGCCCTCGTAAAGGGCCCCCCAACCTATTTTGGAGGCATCTGTCGTTATCATCTTTCTCCTTGTGTTCACACCCAGACTCACGCCTGACTGGTACCAGTCGGCGGCTTTCCAGTGCGTCAGGGCTTTTATACAGCCGTGGTTCGCTCTGATTAAAAAGTGGCCCGAACGCCACGCGTGAGTAGGGACGCGGCTCTTGAGCCAGCGTTGGAGAGGGCGCATATGCAACAATCCTAGCTGGAGTACGGCCGATGCTGAGGCCATGAGACCGAGCATCCTCTGAAACCGTTTGACGGGGGCGCGCGCGCCCGCTCTGAATGATGTTGCAAGGCGCCGGATGGTGAGCGCGCGCTCCGATGAGAGACGCGCTGTCATTTGCATCGAGTCTAGAACTATTCCCAGGAAAGAAATTCTCTGGCTGGGAGATAGTATGCTTTTTGCAAAATTGATTCTTAGACCCAGGCATTCTAAATGGCTGATAATCCAAGATCTGTGTGTTATTAGCTGACTCTCTGATTGTGCTAGAACCAGCCAATCGTCGAGATAATTCAGTATTCGCACTCCCCTTTGTCTTAGGGGGGAAAGTGCTGCATCCATACATTTCGTGAATGTACGGGGAGCCAGGGACAGGCCGAACGGGAGTACTGTGTACTGGTATGACTGTCCCTCGAAAGCGAATCTCAGAAACGGCCTGTGATGAGGCGCTATTGGAATGTGAAAGTAAGCATCTTTCAGATCCACTGAGAGAAGCCAATCTCCTGGGCGCACTTGCGCGAGGATATGCTTGGTTGTTAACATTCTGAACGAGCGAATCATTAGTGCTTTGTTCAGGTGTCTGAGATCTAGGATGGGGCGGAGACCGCCATCCTTTTTCGGGACGAGAAAATAGCGGCTGTAAAAACCTGTCCCGCTCAGAGAGGGGGAAACAGTTTCCACAGCGCCCTTTTCTATTAGTTTGCGCACCTCGGTGCGTAGAACATGTGAACACTCTTTTCTCACTTTCGTCTCGACCACAGTCGTAAAACGTGGTGGCCTGCGAGCGAACTGGAGCGAGTATCCGTGCTTTACTATATTTAATACCCATTTCGGCATATCTGGAATGTTTTCCCATGCCGCTGCGTGTACAGATATGGGCTGAATACAGGCTAGGGGCGGGCCGCTGTGACGTAGGGACCCGGCTAGCGAATCGCCTGAGCTCATAGCTCTCAGGGGCGCGGGCGCGCGCTGAGCAGCTGAGTGAATGGGCGCGTGTGTGATTACAACAGTGCGCGCTGTGTTTGTAAAACTCGCAGCCTGAGCTGAGGTTTTGTTTGACACTGTAAGGGCAGTGTTTATAAGTGGGGGTGCATAAACAGTGGTAGGCACACGCGTCACTTTTATAATGTTTCCCGCTTTTACTGGGGATGAATTTATAACTGTGTGAACAGTGCTTGTGTGTAGTGGTGCGTACATGACCGTAGGCACGTGATCTACATTCATGGGAAGCGCAGCCTGAGCTGGGAATGAATTTGGCACTGTTTTGACAGTATCTGGGAATGCACACTTTGTGGACATGTGAACCCTTAGTGATGCAGGCAGAAAAAGACTCTTTTTGTGTTTTCTGTGCGTCGCCGTAAAAACGGCGTTTGTTTGCAGGTGAGCGAGCTCTGTGACTGGCCCATTGACTGCTGTATGGACATATCCAACCGCCTGTAAGGGGACTGGGTAATGTTTGAGCTTTTGCGGAGAGAGTGGTCCGGCTTTTGCGAGACACGTACTCTCTCTTCTCATTTCTGTGGCTAGGACGGCTTTCGAGGCTCAGGGTTCAGCACAATCTTGGGCCGAGGACCCCGTCGCTCAGGAGGCGGCTTGCGGTTGTGAGAGCGCGAGCGGCGTCGAGCGTCAGCCTGAGGCGCGGGCTGAGAGGCGGTGGGGGCTGTTCTAGCCCGCTGCGGCTGCGGCGGTCTCTGTCTGCTCTGCGATGAGCTGGAGCGCTTTGGCAGGAAATGACGCATAGCTTGTGAAGCGTTCTGGGCCTCAGTGAAGCGTTCGGCGAAACCTTTAACCGCCGGTCCAAACAGCCCGCTGGTGGAGATAGGCGCATCGAGAAATGGCGCCTTATCCGCGTCCTTCATTTCAGTCAGAGTCAGCCACAGAGGGCGCTCGAGAACAGTCAAATTAGCCATAGCACGGCCGATGGACTGGGCGGTGGCCTTCGTGGCTCGCAGAGCTATATCAGTCGCGCTGCGTAAGTCCCTGAAGGCTTCGGGTTCGGGGCCAGACTCGTCCATAGAGCGGAGAAGCTTGGCTTGGAACACTTGAAGTACCGCCATTGAGTGAAGCGCTGATGCAGCTTGGCCGGCGGCGGCGTAGGCGCGACCGGCGAGAGCAGAGGTAGTGCGGCAGGGTTTCGAGGGGTGGGAAGCTTTGGCTTTCCATCCGGAGGTGGAGGGCGGGCAGAGATGATTGGCCACGGCCTCCTCGAGGGGCGGCGTTCCCTCGTAGCCTCTTTCCTTCGCGCCGTCCACTGAGGAGAGCGAAGAAGAAAAAGAAGGCTTTAGGCGCGCAGAGTGGGGGGCTTTCCACGACTTGGTGAGTTCGTCGTGAACTTCCGGGAAGAAGGGAGAAGGCCTTTGCCGAGGGGCCTGCTGGCGCCCCTGCAGAAACCACTCATCCAGTCGGCTCCGGGTTGGCTCTTCGGGAGAAGACCAATCGAGCCCGAGGTCTTCCACGGCCTTAGAGAGGACACGGATAATCTCAGTATCCATAGTGGAGCCCCCGCTCGTGCTAGCTAGCGTCGACGGGGCGGGGTCGAGAGTGGAGCCCGGCCAGTCGTCCGATGCAGCGTCGATGGACAAGCTGTCGTCCATTCCCCCGTCGTCCTCGGACGCGCCGAAAGTCACAAGGCCCACCGCTCTGCCAGAGGGGTGTGGGTCCGGCTGGGTGAACTGAACCGGCGGTGGGGAAGGCAAGAGCGGCGGTGAAGCACGCGGAGACTGGCTCGGCGTGACGTCACTGAGCTCAGGTTCAGGAAGCCTCTGTGAGCGGCGCTTTTTCTTAGTGCGCGGCTCAAACAGAGGGGTGGCGATGGGCTCGCTCACGGCGAAAGCGGCGAGGCGAGCCCGTAGTGCGGAGAGACCCAGGTCATCACATTCCGGGCATCCGCCCTTGGTCAATGCAGCTTCTGCGTGGTCACGGCCCAGGCAGCGAGCGCAGATGATGTGACGATCCCCGTCCGGGAGAAGGTCTCTGCACGACGCGCAGGAAGGCATTTGAAACAACGCCTTAATGTTTGCTCTTTCACAAATGTCGCGGGGCGGACAGATGTAAAATACTTGCGTATATGGCGCGCCGGATGGCTCAGTAGGAGGTGCTTGAAGGCGGCTGAAGGTGCCGACGTCCTCGTAGCAATCCCGCTGGTATGCTTTTCCACGGCGGCGAAGGCTTCCAATAATCCGGAGGATCCAGCGAAGAAGGTGTTCGCTGAAGGAGATTAAATCTAAAGAACTCTCATGACGGGGCGCCCAATATATAGCTTGGCCACGCCCATCTTGGCGGGCTCTGACGCGCGCAGGCGCGAAGCGCGCTCATTGGTCGCGCATTCAGAGTCGCCCCGTCATTGGTTCAAGCAAGTTGCCGCAGCACAGCCAATGACCGAGTTCCTTCGTTCATTGCTGTCAGCTGTGCAGCTGCAATGCGTTTTACATAAAGACTTCAATATTCTCGAGAAAAGGAGTTTTCCCATAGCGTAAGCTACTTACGCAATAGGAGAGACCTCTCGAAAGGGAACTATCACATATAGCCTATATGTGATGGTTTGCTCTAGAAAATCTTGACAAATACAATAATTTCAAAAAAAGTCTTAGAGAAGAATGAGCTTAATAGTAACATGAACATTAATAAATAGTGTTTTATTAATGTAAAGCTTTTTGTGGCGCACTGCTGAACTTAAAATATTAAATATGCATAACGTTTACTCCTCCAGGAGTCGCGGCTCGACATAATAAATGTAATAAAACACGAAGAGACTCTTGAACCTCAGAGTGAGAAAACTTTATTGATAAAGGGAAGCAAAATACATATGACAGATGGAGAGCGGTAGTAGTAAAGTGAGATCTGTGTGTCTCTTTATTCATTTGTTTTACATATCTGAGGGAAATATGAACAATAAAGGCCTTCAAATTGTATTTAAAAATATCAAGACGTTGAAAATGCAAAGGGAGAGCACGAGCTTGAGTAATAAAATACATTTATAAGGACAAAAACACTAGAAAAACAAGAAATACACTTGAATGACCTTTGATGTTCAGCATGCTGCTTTAGATTTCAGTACTTCCTGAAAAAGATGAACATATAAAGCCATAAATCTAACAAATATTTTTTGCAAAAAAAGTTTGTGAGAAATGACATTTAGACATCAGTTAGGTACCTGATATGTGAATATGTGCTTGATCTTGTTCAGCTCTTCTGGATCTGATGTCATAAACCAGAAGAATGACAGTAGCCACGCCCACCAGAGCAGAGAGGACCAATCGGATCACAGCTTCAGTAGGACCACAACAGTGGACGGAGTCTGAGGAATAAAAACATCAAACTGAGATCAGATCAGTCAATAAACTTTAATATCAGCACTGACTTCAACTAATATCATCAGTGCTGTGGTACCTGCACATGTGTGACAGAGTGTGTTGATGTCCAGATGTGTGGTCTGGTTGTGGATGGGATTGTTCAGCACACAGCTGTAGGTGTTTTTATCCTGATATTCCACCTCCAGATGTAGAGAGAGACTGATGCTGAGATCACACACACTGATGCTGGACAATACACGGATTCCTGCGTACCAGGAGAGAGTCGCATCACTCACATTCAACACTGATGAACACACCAATGAACAATTTGATGATGACGATGATGATGATAAACATTGTGAAGAGTTTCTGATGATAACAGGAACAGGCAGACGAGCTGGGAAACATGAGAGAACAAGGAGAAATATGAACAAATAAAAAGTTCTGTTATGAAACTCTAGATGGCGCAGGCTGATTGGTCCTTAACTCAATCTGTTTGATTTTCTATAGGGCACAGATGATTGGTTCCTGCTGTAACTGCTCAATCTTCAAATATAGGAGCAGGTCACATACTTGTTCTGCAGCAGCAATAACCAACTCTGAGATTTGTTATGACAGAAATCTAATCAACAATCTTATTTTCGGTTCACTGTGTTGGGTGAGTGTTTATACAGTCTGTCATCTCAAACTATAAAATAAGAAAACACTCAACAGTTGTGATATATGACTGGTGCTCAGCCAGAGACGGATGCGCTCAGCACTTGTCATATCACAGTGTTTTCAGCCACATAATGTTTATTTTAGGTTTCAGACATTTAAATACACATAAGAAAAAACATTTAGCCGTTTTTCCATTTAGTAGGTACAAGAAAAAAAAAAAACCGGTAGTTTGTAAAATACACTGATGTTGATGGAAGTGGCAATAATCATTTCAGTTTAACAACATGTTTTATTCACATTCTACTGTGAATAAAACTTGCATGTGAAAAGGTTAATAAATTAGAATATATTTGAAGGACAGCAACATAGTGTCAGCCCAGATCCGGCCCACATCTGGTACACGTGGATTCCACATAATGCCAGAAGTGAGCCGGATCTGGGCCGACACTATGTTGCTGTCTGGGAAATGATTTCTACTCACCATAGACAGAAACATTGAATGTTTTTGATGATGATGGTAACAATGATTTAGTTATATGAAGTTTATAAACTCCAGCATGTTCAGTTGTGATGTTTGTGATGGTCAGAGATCCAGTTTGATTGTCCAGCTTCAGTCTGTCTCTGAATCTCTCATCAGTGAAAGCTAGTGTTTCTGTTTGAGACTCCCAGAGTATGGTATTTTCACGTAGGCCTATTTCAGTAAGACCAGGGTTTAAAGTGACTGAATCTCCCTCCGACACTGACACTGACTTCACCTTATCTGCATCGCCAAACACACACACATGAGAATAAACAGGAACAGGGTTTGTCACAGATCAACTTTTAAATAAAGTTACTGTTTAAGAAAGTAAGTTTGACATTTCAAGTGAATAATATTGCAAAACAACAAAATATGGATATTGTATGGAGTGATTAAAAAATAAAAAAGGTGAAACAAATATTTAACTCACAGTAGATAGTGAGAGAGAAGACTGATTGGTGAATACTCATTTGTTGGTTCTGGGTATTTACTGTATAAACTCCAGCATGATCAGTTGTGATGTTTGTGATGGTCAGAGATCCAGTTTGATCGTCCACCTTCAGTCTGTCTCTGAATCTCCCATCAGCAACATCATCATATACAGTGATGTTGTCACTAATTACATTTTTTTCAGCTAGTAAATATTTTCCAAACCTCAACTTAATTCGATTTACATTCTTCATTTTTTCATATCTACCTAAGTTTAGAGTGACAGAATCTCCCTCCATCTCTGACATCTCTGAAAATGTTGTACCACCAAACACACCTGAAGAACAGAGTTTGTCACAGATTAAAGATTTATATAACTTGATTTTGGTTTGATGAAGCTTCACTAAAATACTTTAATTATTTGAATCTGAAGTGAATAATATTCTGCAGCATAAACAGAAAACATGCTGAATGAAATGTGAAATACATAATTTTACATGGACCAGTAACTAAATAAAAAGAGACACTTTTACTTAGATAAGAGTAATGTCACACTGAAACGAATGCTGTTGGGTATTTTAGCTTCATATTTATTTAATATATCCCTAATAAATCAGTTAAGACCTGAATAAAAACTTTAAAAATCAATAACTTATACTTGTGAATAGCAGTCAATGTTAATCATCTCTGATTAATTTCGCCAGTAATGTATTTCATAATACTAAAACAGAAGCAACTGAAGTCTTAAAAACACATTTCAAACTCACCATCCAGACGCCACAAACAGAACAAAACTAATTTTAGAAACATTTTCTTCATCGGTTCACTGAAAACCCTACGGTGGTGAGCCTTAAAATGTCTGTTAACACTCCGGCTGATCAGAAACACGACTGAACTGTGATATTTATCTGGTTTAATCGTCTCTCAACAGGTTTCAACCTCTGTCGCAGTTTCCTTTATCAGAGGAAGTCATGAAAATAAAGCTGTTGTTGATCTTATATTTTTAACTGAATTCTGGCCCTGTATTAGTCGATTGAAACGTTGCATGAGTGTTGGATTAGATCCATATTTGTGTTCTATTTTATGTTGTGAGCATCAATCCTGTTTGACCTCTGACTCTTATCTGACAGCACTTTATTTCAGGGTAAAGATGTTTTGTGTGGAGTGGAAGATTAAAATGGTCATATTAGCAGGAGAGAAAACGAGAAACGTTTCACAAATTACTGATGAAAAACATCCAGCAGAAGCTGTTTATCAACCCAACAGATCAAACCACATTTCTGTACAGAAACAATGAGGAAACCCACTGCAGCGTCCAATTAGGTTTGAGATCTCAGGCTTTTAATTGGACTTTGTTATCTTGGTGAATCCGAGCAAAATAACTCTTGAAGCACATAGTATGCGAGTTTACCTCTGTCTTTTCTTCTGGAGAAATGAGAAGCGTAGAGGCCTGGGTCAATGTTTTCCTAAATTCATGTTTAGTTATGATGGGCTTATTCTCATATTGTACCTGTAATGGCAACAAAGGTTGGAAAACAATAAACTGAAAAGATTCAACATTTTAATGCAGGGACATCTCCAATATGACAACAAAGTCCTGCTGGATGAACCGTCGAGAGGAGAAACATTGTCACAACATGTTCACAACATGTTCTATTCATAGAAAGGCAATTTTCTGCTTTAAACAGTAGAGATTGATGATGTGCCAAAATATCCAGCAGAGCATAGTTGAAAGAACTTATGCTGCGTCGTCTCAGTTCGCCTACTTATACTACTCCCTAAAAGTATGTAGGCCTACTCTTTTTGTGCAGAAAAAGTAGATACTTTTGAGTGTGTAGCAGAAGAGTAGACAAGCTTTGGGACATACTATCACGTCATACAATTGCGTCTTTAACGGTTCTGTCGCATCCTGTCACGCAAACTGACCTGTCAATCACCTTGTCACAGTTAAAATCCTCCACATTTCATACCGTATCGGAGAGAAATGCAGAAGCACGTTGAGCTTTCCCGGGTCTTTCATGTAGAGAACTCTCCCTATATTAATGCATTATTAATGATGTATTTAAAAGTTAATGGCCAAACGGATCTTTATAAAAGCCCACATTGTTATTGCAGATGAAATATAACACGAATAAAATTAAATAAATATTTGTTAACTTTGATAGTCAAAACTCAAACCTTTATCTAAACCTCTCACCGCCGGTCGCGCATATCCGCCATGTTTTGTAGTTTTTAACACTTTTTACTCGTGTTTGTAGTTCCTTCTCTAAAGCGCAGTGGACAATATTAGCCTTTATAGTGAGCACGGATCCACACTTCGAAAATCCACCGGGAATAGTAGACCATACGGGGACTTCTAGCATAGAAAAATGTTAATAACACACTTATATTAATCTCACATACTGTTTAGGATGAATAGTAGGCTATGGACATTGAGACCCAGGGTTATTCTGAATGCTACTATTTATGAACCACCAAATTAAACTAATACAGAGTTAAAACGAACATAGGCTACTAACAAAAATAGATTGTTAGATTATAACTATTTCTCTGTGCCACCACAAAATTATCATCCCTTCTTTCACTCAATGGGCCCATTAAAAAGAGTCAGGAGACAATTCTCCATTCACAAAATGTATTCAGCTTTATTTTCTGCACGTTTGCTTTTATACATTGTCAAGGGGTGGAGTAGCAATCATCCAATGAGAATATACATTAGGTCATATCGAATGTAAGACGAAGAGAAAAACAAGTCCTTCTACAAATGTCTTGGTTTTCCTTAGGTGATTTCCTTGATTTCCTTAGGTGGACAAATCCAGATGTGTTATCTGGACTGGTTTCTAAGAACCAACCAACCAACCACACACACACACACACACACACACACACACACACTGGATAAAAAGTGATGTGTGAAGGAACATGAACAACTCCTCCTCTCTCCTCACCTATTGTAACTCCCCATCTTTCCCTTATACAAGGTCAGCTAGTTTAAACAGACTGAAGAGAGGGCTCATAGAGAGGGGAAACATCCTGGCAGAGATTAAATGTGAACAAAGGTGTGAGGCAGGGCCCATATGAACTCTTACATCAGTTCCGGTAGATAAATACAGTTTTTCATCATCGTTTTTTAGGAACATTTTCATACACAGCATCCGTCTTTGATTTCTGTAAGGAAACACAAACTCAATCAGGAACTTAGTGATAAATGACATCAATCCAACCGTTCATCACAGAACTTTTTAAACAGTTAAATCATCAAACTGTTGAAGTTCTGCAGGTTTCTAGTCTCTGCTCTGAGAATGACGGTCTTTCACACTAAAGCAACAGCAGACACACTTGTTGCATCACGTCTACAAAGAAAGCAACGTCTGCTAAAGCTGCATCTCAGCTCAGATAATGATGAACCGCAGAGACGCTGCAGATCGAGCACACACCTCAGCAGAGGTGACATGAGTACCAACTTTATTTTTTTCCTTTCCGGTGAAAACCGAATGGTATACAATGAGTGTTGTTTTTTTTTATAATAACAAAGCAAATTGTTTATAGTTCAAACTGTTTACATGTATGATTTTAAACATGATGGTTTAAATTAGTAGGGCACGGACACATCACAGGCTGGCTTTGGTGTAACTAATGGATAAAAAAACATAAAACCGAATTCATGATATATGTAGGCTAAACAAAGGCAGAAAGCAGTCTAAACTAAAACTAAAAATGCGTCATGATGCAACAACGTGAGCGATCTAGTTCAGTCAAATTATACACTATGGTCTCAATTTGACGCCAAATACATTGCGTTCACAGAATTAAAAGTAATGAATCAACTTTAGACGGAAATATTTTGCCTACAAAAAAATAAAAACAAAATGATCAGAATTGCAAGCAAAATAATGTTTTCCAGTTCTACAATAGTTCGTTTTTTACTCTATCTGACATTTATTTTTACTGTACTTCTATTTTCTCTCTACTCGTTTTTGTAACAACCTAAAAAGAACCATCCCAGAACTTTCCCTGCAAGTTATTTTTAGGTTTTATTTTTATAACCATGTAAACTAATTGTGCAATGACCAATACAGAGATTATTCTAAAGCTGAAATGTGTAATCTTTCATAAACATAATCTACATTTTGCAGAATAACATGTCTGAAATTACTTTAATACAGCTTTTAATAAAATGAAGAAATTAGTCAAAACACATTATAATGATTGGATAAATCCAATTTCATATAGCAAAAAAATATTAAGACAAGGCTTTTCAGCATGTGCTTTTCTTCCACAGAAAGAAAGACATGGTTTGTATGCAATGATGCAACCGGCCTTCGAATGCGGCCTTTAAAGGGTGCAGCCTCTGAATTGGGACGCAGCAACGGACCGAGTGAATGTGGACAGCAGAACTCAGATCATAGCAAGACATGTCATGAGCTGATCCAGTATCTACTATGGCAGTGGTTCTCAACTCCAGTCTTCGGGACCCACTGCTCTGCACATCTTATATTACACACCTGATTCAGATCATCAGCTCGCTGGGAGAGACTCCATGAACTGAACTGAGTGTGTCAGATAAGAGAGACATACAAAATGTGCAGAGCAGCGGGTCCGAGGACTGGAGCTGAGAACCACTGTACTATGGAAATCAATTAGAAGCATAATTTTTGTTGTTTACAAATAAATCCAACACAATTTGTTCAAAAAGTGCTTCAATCTGACTGCAACAGTCCATAATGATCTTACCTTTTGTCGTGTTGTTGGTTTACACAATGATGAATCAGTTCTGTCTCGCTCCCGTGTCTGAACTGCATTAACAATAATCACAGGCTTGTTAAAATGACAAAGCTTGTTTAATGTATGTGTGTGTGTGGTACCGGTCAAACGTTTGGAAACTTCAGGGGGGGTTTTTGTGCAGAAATACATACAGGTATGTATACTTATGTATTTCTGGAAACTTCCGTTTTAAATATATTAGGTTGATTGAACACAATTAAATAAAGTTGTAACAAAATTTTAACATATCGTGTTACTTTTGCTCGTTTTAATTAATTAAACTGAAATGAAAATATTTTTTTGAGTGTTCCAGAAATCATTCTAATATTCCGGTTTGATACTCAGTTATTACCAATGTTGGAAACAGTTGTGCTGCTTAATATTTCTATGGAACCTGTGATACTTTTTCAGGATTCATTGATGAATAAAAAGTTAAAAAGAACATTTTATTCAAAATAGAAATCTTGTCTAACAATATAAATCTTTATATCAATTTATCCTTTCGAATAAAAGTATTAATTTCTTTCAAAAAAAGAAAGAATTACTGAAAAATTACTGACCCTAAAAGTTTGAACAGTAGTTTATATCGTTACAAAATATTTCTATTTTAAATAAAATGCTGTTCTATTTTTGCTGTTCTAATGCACACATTATCACAGTTTCCAACATTGATAATAATAAATCACCATGATTTCTGAAGGATCATGTGACACTGATATATGAGTGACACTCATATATATGTTTCAAAAGCATTAATTATAGTTAATATTTGTAGGTACTGAATTCCTGACCTTTTTTTCTACATTTCCTGCAGATGCAGCACATCACGACTATAGCAACAGTCATCAGAGATCCAGCAGCAGAAATCAGGACGATGTAAAACAAGGGCAGGTCCTGATCTATAATGGACAAAATTAATCTGTCAGTCTGACTGCAAACAAAACTGAGAGATAATGGTGGAGTATTTTTGTGTCAAAATGATCAGTTCAGTAAAGAATCACTAATAATTACCTTTATCGTACCTGAATGTGTGTGACAGAGTGTGTTGATGTCCAGATGTGTGGTCTGGTTGCTGATGGGATTGTTCAGCACACAGCTGTAGGTGTTTTTATCCTGATATTCCACCTCCAGAGGTAGAGAGAGACTGATGCTGAGATCACACACACTGATGCTGGACAATACACTGATTCCTGCGTACCAGGAGAGAGTCGCATCACTCACACTCAACACTGATGAACACACCAGTGAACAATTCTGGTGTGATGAAAGATTTTGAGAATAATCTCTGGTAATGTAAGGAGTGGGCAGACGAGCTGCAAAAACATGAGAGAATAAATTAGAAATAGGGGTAAATCTACACAACAATCTTATATTCGGTGTGTTGACAGTCAGTGAGTGTTTCTGATATCTCAAACTATAAAAAGATAAATCACCTCAGTATGTAAATTGTTAAAGGAATTTTAGAGATTCGGTACAAGCTAAGCTCACCATTTAGTAATTAGCATAATTTATAATGATTACCAGAACAAATATTACCACTTGCATTGGAAGTGAATGAAGCCGTGATGTAAACCTTGAAATACTCAGTCAGCTAAAGACATAAATAATATGAGTGTTAAAATGATTTGTGTGAAACATCTCTTTTTCTATTTGTGGCGAGCAGGACGAGGGAGAGAGCGGCGCGAGACCGGTGCGTCTCACAGGTCTCGCTCATCATTAATCACTCCACCGGCCTCGCGCCGCTCTCTCACGGCCCTCTGCCTCCATATTTGAAAGACAGAGCAAATAATCCTTTTACTCACCATAGATGGAAACATTAAATGTTTTTGTTGATCGTTTCGCTCCACTTATCAGTAGTTGATAAACTCCAGCATGTTCAGTTGTGGTGTTTGTGATGATCAGAGATCCAGTTTGATCGTCCAGCTTCAGTCTGTCTCTGAATCTCCCGTCAGGGAATATATGTTTCTCTCTCTTGATTTGAGCTATGAGTGAGTTTTCAGCTCCAAATTTCCACAGTATGTCGTCATCTTCATGTATTTCAGTAACATCAGTGTTTAGAGAGACAGAATCTCCCTCCATCACTGACACTGAAACACCAAACACACCTGCGGAAGGTACAGGAATAAATTATGGCTCTTGTTGGTTTACAAAGCCTGACATCAGTTCTAGTTTGTAATTCAATGTGAACTGACATCCCAAACAAAAGAAAAGGAAATTTACAGATGGTTGTGAGAACTAATAATTTGAACTTTAAAATGATATCTGCTTAAAACAAAATAAATATGTGAATTTACATGACCAGGTAATTTAAGTCTGCTGGGAACTTTAGAAAACCGTGTCACTGAAAGACATGAACTCAGAGTATAGCCTATCCCAACATAATATCTCCGCTCGATTTGATTTATCTGGGAAGAACGGCAAATGAAAATCCTCGGACTAATTTGAACAGTAGAGGCTTTATTTCGGGAATAAAATTAAATCGTACAAATGATTTTATAACTCACCAGTCAAACGCCACCAGCACAAACAGAAGAAAACAAACGTGCAAAGCATTTTCTACATTTGTTCAGTGAAATCGAATAAGACTATCCGCCAAACACACTCGATCTGTTCATTTGGTGTGTGAATCCTCCCACGACAGAGTTTGACCCTCCTAGTATTGTGGGTGTTTAAATGGTTTTATAATAGTAATTCACATGTTGCAAACAGTAGCCTAAAAACATCTGCCATCTCACACTGCCAGTCGTACCGAGGTGTGTGTGTGACACTCGCAGTGAAACTGAGTCAGACTGAAACTGCTGCGGTCGCTTTTCTTCAGAAATGTGCTTTGATCTGTTGCTGGACAAACACCTTGTATGTGGCCATTTGTTTAATCTTTGTTCAGTTTGTAGGTGAAGAGTTTTTTCCTGTCCTGCTGTTATGAACCTCACAGTTGATGCCCTCACAAAACAGCTTTACAGTCAAAAAAAAAAAAAAAAAAGACTCAAAAAACAGTCAAATCAGAGTCAGAGGTCAAACCGTATTCTTACCCATCATGAATCATTGATAAACTACACAGATTGACGGCTGATCATCTCTCAACACTAAATATATATCATACCAGTGAACAAAATGCTGCTATGAACAGGAATATAACCATTTACTCTTTAATCTACTACAGAAACATTGAAACCTGATGAGAAACTGTTTGACAGAGGAAGAAAAACGTGGAAAAAAAATGCAAAGGATTGTATGAAACGTGATTTCCCAGAAAGTTTAGATGACCTGTTTTAAAAGAAATGTATACTTTATTGAGGTGTAATTAATTTATTTAATAATGTTTTCATTTAAATTCAGTGTTACTGAATTAAAAGATCGTTTTCAGAATAGCAATAACTGTAGTGGCTTTCCTATATAAGCCACGGCGAGGTGGCAAGATCGCTCATAGTTTGGAAAAAACAATGTCCACAGCAATATCAGTTTCAAAATGAGTTTAAAAGCAGTGGATCTATAAGAACCATATGTATGAACCACCTGTCCCCTCATATACAACCCAAAAGAAGTTTTCAAATGTCATGTGATATGAACAGGTGACCTACACCAACACCACTGGTGCACACCACCATCTACTGGTTGAACAATCACCACATTTGGCTCCTTCAATAACTATGAAAACACAAGGATACATTAGCCTATAATTTAGCATTTACTTTTTAACATCATTTATTCTGACCAAAATAATATTAGTCTGTTTTAAAGACCTGGAGTTAATGGTATTTTTAAAAATGATTATTCAATTGGATTAAATTGTTAAGGCTGAACAGAACGTGTGTAATAGTTTGAGACAGAAGACTGTGAGGAGTTATGGAGAATAGCAAGCTTAGCTAATTAAGGAGGGAACAATCAAAATGGAATGACGGCATTTGGTCGTCACACGCTGATGACATCGGAGGCTTGTGATTGGTTGATTAAATGTTGCTCCAGGGTCAACAAAGGATATCGACACATCTTACTTGGCAAAATCACGGTGACCAATTTGGTCTGGAAGGCATTAGCTCAATTAGGACATTAAGTAGCTTTTTAAAATGTGCCTTAGAAAAAAAACATTACAGGTGTGTATCTTGAGACAAAACAATGACTCAATGACTCATTTTAAGACAAATATATCAGTGCAAGTTGCTTTCAGTTAAAACAGCTCAAACATGCATTTTAGTCTTAGACTAGGCTTAAGCCTTGTCTGTGAAACCAGGGGTTTGTTTAAAAAAAAATGGATGCATTGTAGTATGTTTTATGTTTAATTCTCGGGATAGTTCACCCAAAAATCTTAATTCAGAGCCTAAAATAATTTACTCACTGTCATTCCAAATCTATAAGACTTTTGTGCATCTTCGGATTACAAATGAAGATATTTTAATATTCTCGTTTTTTTGTCTATCCATTAAAAGTCTATTTTAAATGTTAAAAGTGTGAGAGAGAAAAAACTCACTGGTTCTTATGCATCAAGCCTACGGATTCAATTTACCATATTTGATGAGCTCTATATGTGCATTTATCAAAGTTTGTATATGAATAAAGTTTAAATTAAATCTGTGATTGAGCCATGAAACTTTTAAACTGCTTAAACCAGATGAAACCGATCTATTCATAACCTATAGATTACCTTTTTAAGCTTGAAAATGTTGATTAAATAAAAAAATAAAAAATAGAGAGAATTAAAACATCTTTAGTCGTGTTTCAAAGATGAACAAAGGTCTTATGGGTTTGGTACAACATGAGGGTATACCCGCTGGAAGTAGGGGTGCTGAGGGTACATAAAATGAATGTTATTAAATCGTCTATTAATTAAAATTCGTTTGGAACATGAAACCCCCCTGGCCCCTAGAAAGATCACTTTTGGGACCTCGGTAGCCTATTTATCAAAACCTGGCCAGCACGTGAGTCACGTGACGTTTTGGTATAAAATGTATAGGCTATATATATAGAGTTTCGGTTTCGTATCGAATTAAAACGTTTTCGTAATCGCGTTAGGTTAGGGCCGGTTAGGACACGTTGTAAAGCTCCTCTATAGTGTTCAAAAGTTTACTATCCTGATGTTCTTAAAGCGTTAGTAGGCTACTGTTGTTCTCTGGCTATGCCGTATGAGGTATGAATCTTTTCTGACCACAAAAGGGTTATCGCCCCCCAGCGGCGAGCATTTGAACAAGTATCTATTAGTTTCTTAACAGATACTACCAGTTAAGCCTTGTTTAGACACCAGCGTGTGGCGTTGCGAACGGCCGCCTCGAAACAGTGAACCATTTTGCGAAGCGATTGGTCAAAATAACAAAACGAGATTTTTTATTTTTATTTAATTTCCTGCTCGCGTTCGTCAATATAATTGCAGTGAACAATTACCAGTGAAAAAAACTGGCAGTGAAAAGAGCTTTAAAAACGTATCACACAAAAGTGCCGACTGATCGTAGGCCTATACCTCAAATAATGCCAACAATGGTCTTAGTTCTTTAATATGGTTAGTGCTAAATGTTGAAAACGGTTTAAAGGTCTTTGCAAATTGATTATTCGTAAAACATCAGAATCGGTATATGGCCACTAAGGGGTAAATGATTCATATATTTTTTTTGGTAAAACTGAATATTTCTCAGGGTGAGTTATTTTTAAGACAGTGGGAAAACTTAATTGTGCCACTAGATGGCGACAAGTGAGTGTCTTTTGAGTGTATTTTTGACCAGTGCAAGTGAGTGACTTTTTGTTTTGTTGCCTTTTTGACATTTAATACCAAGGATGCATTTATTTGATCAAAAATACTGTGAAACAGTAATACATGTATATATATATATATATTAAATGCTTATAAACAATTTCTGAAACTATAGCTACTTTTCTCAATACTCAAAACATCACACACACTAATGCAAAAGCAAACACTTCTAAAAATTGTGTGTTTGCATAGTAACTCTACACACAAACCACCAAACTACACATGGATATGACAAATCAAATGTAAAATACTAATATCTTGTGTCTTTTGCTTCTTCAGTGTGCAGTGGAGCACACAGGAGTGTGTCACGTCACTCACACGCGCATGTGTGTGCACAAATACATTGTATACACAGTATGTATGCACAATTGATTATCTTAACAGTTATTATGAACCGAATCAACACAGAGCACACTTGAGCTGTATAATGACACTATTGGCTTGTTAGAGCTGCTTTACAGCAGAATTTGAAGCTTGAAACAATTTGAAACAATTTTGAAACAATTTGTATTGTATCTCTCAGGTTACCCTGACTATACATTGCTCCGGGCCCACTACTTTTTAAAATAAGTTTAGACAGGGTTTGGTGGTCATTTTTAGTCATATTCTACATAACATGTACCTTCTCTCCCCTTTGATTTAACCATCATCATTGGCATCACTCTGATGGATTTATTAACAAAACCCATGGCCACATTAAGCTTTGCAGAAAAAAAATCTGCTTGTCGGAGAAAGTGTTAACAACAGAAGTATGAACTGACGTGATATCTATGGACTTTTAAGTTAAGCTATAACCTAGCTAGTTATTTTTAGTGTTGGCGTTTTATTCAATTTTAATATCCGAATGTAATCTGGACATCAGTTTTGCTCATCTTCGGTAGCTCCTTTAAAGGCATCTTCAAAGTAACAGAAAAACAAACAAAAGACCTGAACCGGAAGCGCTGCAACCTATTTGACCCGAATACGGAAGTATGTTGCACAACCCCCGTTGATCCTGACGTCAGATCTTACTCTTTCTAGTTGCTGTTCTGAGTTTGGTGATTCTTAGACATTTCACAGTGTTTTCACTGCCACAGTTGTTCTGAAAAGAGTTTCCTGGTCTCTGAGCCTATTGTGCGAGAAACGCGGATATCAAATGTGATCTGACTGATCAAATTTGAGCAGTAGACCATGTGTGAAAGGACCCCGAGGGATGTGGTTTAGTGGTTGCAAGTTGATAAACCACTTATTCTACTCACTTATAACAAATGTGACTGTAAATGTGATAGTATAATCTGAGCTGTAGACTCTATGCAATAGAAGCCTGTCTCTACTAGCTGTGATAGGATAGGACGTCTCGGTGGGACCATGGGTGGGACGCAGAGAGGAGCTCTTTGTCTTGTGTTAAACGCCCTCCCCCGTAGACGGGCGAAGTTCAGTGCATTCTGCGGGGGAGGGCGCGTAACACGAGACAAAGAGCGTCTCTGCGTCACACCGAGATGTCCTATCCCAGCTAGTAGAGACAGTCTTTCTTTGCATATGGTCTAGAGACCTCAGATTATACTACGGTAAACCTAAACAAAACTGCTGATTTGAAAATATCATGGTTTTTATAGGTTTAAGGGTTCATATCACCATGATTTACAGTCACATTTGACATAAGTGAGTAGATAAAGTGGTTTGTCCACTTACCAACACTGAGACACATACCTGGAGGTCCTGGCTATAAATTGCTCTCCTCGATTCTCCTAGTTCGTGCTTGCTTCGGCAGCACATATACTAAAATTGGAACGATACAGAGAAGATTAGCATGGCCCCTGCGCAAAAGATCCATGCCAATCTTCTCTGTAGGCCCCCTTGCGGCCCCCTGCGCACCTGGGCCACACCCACTCACCTGAGTATAAATGTTGGGGGCCCCACTGTGTGGTATGTTGACCAGTTTGATTCAATATCCTGGAATCATTGAAAAATGCCCCGAAGATCAGGATGGCCTCCAGTCCTCCCCAGACAAGAGCAGTTACGGAGGGAGAAGCTTCGCCAGAGACTTGAAGCAGACTTGGCAAACACTGTCATGCGTGTCAGCAAGGCAGAGAAGGAGAAGCGTTTGCTGAAGTTCTCCAAGCCCTACTGGCCTCCAATAATTTCCTCGGAGGAAAGAGAAAGAAGGAGACTTTTCAGGGAGACCCTGGATGGATCTCTTAAATCCACAAGCAAGCAGTGGCCTCCACAGATGAAACGACTGAAAGTGTCGGGTAAGATCTTTAAACTATACATCAATGTACAAGAATGAAATCATATCAAATGCAACAAATGTCTAAAATAACTTTTTTTTGTCTTTACAGTTCCTCCATGCGCTTCGCTGGCTGTGCTCCCTCCTCCATCAGCTGTGGCTGAGGCGGCCCTTAAACGGGTGCCCAGGGCCACAGCCTGGAGAAGGAAGAAGAGGGCAAAAGAAGACCTTAAGGCCTTAAAGCAGGGCAAGGCCACCGCCAGGAGAAGGGATCCAAGAGGGTTTCCCTGCAGGCTGTGTGGGAAGCCCAAGCGTTTGGAGTTTGGGCACAGCTTCTTCCGTGGGAAAAGCTTCTGTGCCACTTCTGCTGGCAAGACAGCCTCTCAATGGCTGTCTGAGCAGAAAAGGATTGCGGCTGCGGACAATGTAACCGATGTGCCCAGGACAACGGCCTGGAGGAGAAGGAAAAAAGAAGAGGCCATTTCTCTAGGCCTGCCCCAGAAAAGGCCGAAAAAGTGCACACCGATAATTTGCAGTCTGTGCCAGCAACCCAAGACAAAGGAGTTTGGACACTCACGGTATGGAGGAAAAGCCTTTTGTAGCTCGTTCGAGGGCAAAAGTGTTGAACTTTGGCTGGCAGAGCAACGGACACTTGCTCCTATTGAGTAAATGTCTTCAATTTATCATCTTTGCTTTGTTTTTGTTAATTTGTTCTGTTGAAAATTTATTTTAACATTTGTATTTGGTATTTTGTTTGCATTCATCTATTTTTTATCCTTTATTTATCTATTTAATAAATCTTTTATTACCTTTGTTAACTTTTTTGCACTCTTTCTACTGTTAATTTGTTCTGTTTTAATATTTGCATTTTGTTTACATTTATTTTTTATAGTTCCAGTGTGCACCATTGAATAAAAAAATAAAATAAAAACCCAGACTGTGTTTGACTCTGAGATGTATTTAGGGAAACATTAGAATGCTAATGAATAATTCAAATACATCAAAAGCTTCACAAATAAAATAAATGGGTAAGACGATTGACATGAACTTAATGAACACAAAATTGGTTCTAAAATAATGAAAAGTAATTTAGGACTGTTAGCATGGCCTTTGTGAAGGCAAATTAACGTTCTAAAATAAAGAAGTAGTTTATGACTGTTTAATGACCATTATGAGAGCAAATAAGTGTTCTAAAATATATTAATATGAACTTTGTGAAGGGAGATTCTAAAAATAAAGATCTGTTTCATGGTTTTTATGAGGGCAAATAAATGTGCAAAAGAAAAAAAAAAAAGAAGAATTTAGCCAAATTTACATGACTTTCATGAAGGCAGATAAACCTTAAATAAGGGTTTGATATATTAACATTACATTTATGAGGCAAATAAATGTTCTCAAATAGAAGAACAGTCATTAAATGTTCTTATATAATAATGACAATTTATATAACCGTCATGTAAGCATTTAAACCTTTTGAAATAAAGAACAATCATATTGGAATAATTACATGTATTTTATTAAATGTGAACAATTTCTTAATAGAAATAAACAAATGACATTTAAAATATTTACATATAAATAGTTATTTACAACAAAGGATATTCACAAATAAATAGTTATTTACAATGAAGGATATTTACAAATAAATAGTTATTTACAATGAAGGATATTTACAAATAAATTGTTATGTAAAAATTAAGGATATTTACAAATAAATTGTTATTTACAACGAAGGATATTTACAAATAAATTGTTATTTACAACGAAGGATATTTACAAATAAATTGTTATTTACAATGAAGGATATTTGTATTATTTACAACAAAGGATATTTACAAATAAAGTTATTTAAAACAAAAGATATTTACAAATAATCAGTTATTTACAATTAAGGATTTTCTTCATTTTTCTTCTCCTGCAGCCACTCTTCCACAGTCTTCCCCTCTGCTGTGGCACAGAAGAAGTAGCTGCCCACCCTGGTGTGCCCAAACTCTTTTTTTCTGAGCTGCCCACATCGACTGCATGTGTACTGTTTTCGAACATATTGCTGTGGAGGGGGCAGCCCTTGTTTCTGGGCTAAAAACTCCTCAGCCTTCCTCTTCCTCCACAAAGTTGTTCTACTCAAAGGTGTAGAGAGGGATGCTGGCGATGGAGCAGAAAGGGATGCTGGCGGTGGAGTAGAGACAGATGCTGACGGTGGAACAGAAAGGGATGCTGACGGTGGAGCAGATACGGATGCTGACGGTGAAGCAGAAAGGGATGCTGACGGTGGAGCGGAGAGTGCGGTCGCTGATGCGGGGGGAGGATGGCGCTGCCCTCGCCGTACGGCCTGACCTGACAGGTCAGGGTTTACTACAAAGGGGAAAGGTGGAAGTGCTGATTGAGCTGCCGAGGGCACTGACGCCTTCTGCTTGGCCACAGGAAGAAGGGTGTGAGACACCATGCTTATCTGAGGCAAGGGCACACTCAGAGCCAGCACGTCTGCTTCCAGCTTCTTCCTGTAGTTGTTGTACCTGTTAAAAATGGCACAATTAATACGGATGAACAGAATATAAGAACAGTAAAATCCCTTTCATGGCTGGCTTTTGACTTACCAGACAGAAAGCGTCCGCTGATTGACCTCGAACAGCTGAATATTTGCCCGTCCCCTCAGAGATGGGCAGTTCCCCACCAGCCTCCGTATGGCCTGGTAGTCGTGCAGAACGGCAGCCCAGCGGTTCAGTGAAACACCCCACTTCACCTTCCCCGCTGGATGAATGGAGCAGAGCTCCAGACATACTGCCTCTACAATTCGACTAATGTTGGGCCACTGGGCAGGACCCGACCCCTGCCCCAGCACACACCTGTAAAATAAAATAGGAAAATATAAAGCATATAGTCATTTATATTATTAAAGCTCTATATGCAACTATTTAACTTACCGCTTCAGGCTCTCCTTTCCATGGCAGGTTGAGGTTTTGGAGTGGGTGGCCTTGAACCTGCCTTGTAAGAGTCTGTCCTTGTGTCTCGGCGGATAGGAAACACCTTTTTTGTCACTGTCCGGCAGTCTGTCCCACAGCCGAACAATGTCATTGGCCTCCCTATCTGAGACACAAGGCTTTTCTCTCAGCTCGACGAGGTACCTGGCCAGGTCCACCACTCTATCAAAACCTGGTGTCCCGTCTGGTCCTCTGCACACCTAAACAAGAAAAAAGAAGAAATTAGTGGATGGATAAAAAAAAAAGTCCACCACATGATGACATGGCCTGCATGGATACATACATCTTCCTGGGACTCAGGTGGCAGGTCCTGGGAGGACTGAGAGGGCGAGGCTGAATCCCGAGACGAGCGTACAGCTTCCTGGGTGGACACTAAGGAAAGAGGGGAGATGGTGTGGTCCTGCTCCACTGCCTCATCCCCAAATCCCTCATCCTCTGCCTCCCCCAAGTCGTCTGGGATTCTGTCCGGAGCATCTGGGTCCCGCCCAAAGTTCTCCCTGAACTCCCAGGACTGCTGCGAGCACAGGTACTCCACCCCGATGAGCTCACCTGACGAAATAAAATGAAATAGAAAACAAGGTTTTAAAACAGACACCTGTGCATTACAAAGAAAACAACAACAAAGCATGGCATTATAGACACATACCCGTGTACTGTCCTGGCTTTGAATAGTCTTGTACAAGACTACAGCCAAGAAGACGCTGACAGAGCTCACTGAGGCTGTGCTTGAGCGAGGCACTGTAGCAGCGCAGGGACGACGGGGCCTCGTCCGTGACGGCAGCAGCAGCCGCAGCGCGGTCCTCGTTCCACCGCTCCAAACCCTCAAGCAGATAAGCCTGGAAATTTTCCAGGTTAGCGCTTGTTCCTGATTAAAGAACAAACAAACATTAACACTAATTTATAATTACAAAAGAGATGAAACAGACCATCACCATCACATCACAAAAAAAAAACACATTCGAGGTGATTGTGTGTAATCTTACCGGGTATGAAGCGGTTGAGGTGGTTATGAAAGGACTCCAGGGAAGTGGAACCCCGAGCGCAGCGGTAGACAGGAAGTATTATCCCTCCCTTTGTCGTACTTCCTGTCTGGGTGTACAGCTGCACACCGGGGGGGTCCTGGATGCAGGGAAGGTGGCGTCTTTGGGTGTCCCAGATGACGTCCATCCTCTCCTGGTCCACCAAGGGGATGCCCATGGTTTCCCTGGCGTCCATGAAGGCCTCCAGCAACGCACCAATCAGCTGCTCCGTCTCCTCCACGCCACGTGTGCAGCGGCGACAGTGCAGCGCCAACTGTCTGGAGGTGAGCATGCTGGTTAGCTGGTCATCAGTGAGGCCTCTGATGGCCTGCTGTTGCTCCAGCTCCCGCATTTTTGCCTCCCTCAGCAGAGACACATCTCCCTCATCCCAGACAAAAATGCATGCGGACAGCTTTGCCATGAACAGACCGTAGAGCGGGTGGCTGTCAGTGTGCAGACCTGCGGCGAAGCGCCGCATGAAGTGCCACACATCAAGACGGACCACCATGTCACTCCAGCCGCTGAACATGGCACCTGCTCTGGAGGTGCCCACAGAAGAGCAGCAGTCTCTGTCCACATACAGGAGAGTAGGGGGAGCGACTCCAGCCACCTCGTACCTTTTCACCAGGCCATTTGTCATGGGCAGCAGTCCCTGACCCTCATGTGAGGTGAGCACAGACATGAGGACCTGTCCGTGCTCATTGCCCACATTGGTGACCCAGGCTGCGGTCCCAGCTGCGGCTCCCGCCAGTTTTTTGGCCACCTATTGTTGGAAAACAGAAAACTCAGTACAGATAAACAAAAAAAAAAATGTATATACACCTGTACACACACATTTGGGTATATCTAATATTTGATTAATGTGTTACCTTTTTTGTGGAGTCCATCTTCAGGACGGACCCAAAGACAGAGGTGACCCTGGCTTTGAGCTCACCATACCGGGACCGGATATCCTCTGCGTGGACAGAGAGGAGCCACTTGGCGGTCGGTACAGGCGGCATGGGTGGTGGAGGTGAGATGGGCTGTGTGGTGGTACCCCGGAACCGGTCACACACAGAGAGGTATCGCAGGGACCTCTCCATCCATTCCTCACTATGCAGTTCACGCAGCTTGTGATATAGCATAGAGACGCTGTTGCCGAGAGAGCGCTCCCTCATCAGCTTTGCCACATCCATATCACAAGAGAACCTTTTAAAAACACACAGACAAAGGCAAAGTTCATTAAAGTTCCTTTAAAGTGTTATTTTTTTTCCAGAGCAGAGGTAATCGAAGGTCAAGCAAGGCTCAATGGGGGGTCGTTAACACCTCTTGAATAGAACCTCAGCTGTCAGGCGAGGTGTCTCAAGGTGTTGGAATGTTATTGTTCTGAGCTTGACACCTTTGAAAGGTCAAGCAAAGAGCAATGGGGGTGGGTCGTTCACACATTCTGTATAGAACCTCGACTGGCAGACACAGTGTCTTTTGAAAAACTACAAAAGCAAGATAGTGCTTGTTTTGTGTACAAATGACGTGTAATTAATTTTAAACGTACTAACAAAAATATTATTTTTAAGTCGTTTAAGTTACATTATTACCATTACAGCCCAGTTAAAGGTGTAACATGTTAGTAGTTAATTGTACCTGAAATAAGAATAATTTTTTCATGACTCACCGGTAAGTGAGGATGGCTGGGAACATCCTGCGGTGAGCCGGGTCCAGCTGGTCCAGGATGTCGTACGACCACGCGGCCAGCTTCTTGTGGCAGCGCTGACACTCCAGGTATTCTGTTGCCAGAAAATACCAGCCGTGTAAATTCAGCACCCGCCTCACTGTCTTGTAGAGCCCACATGATGTCAGTCGCTGACCAGACCGTCTGCAGTTTGGCGAGCTGCAGATCAGCTTGTAGGACCACATCCTGTAGGGCATCCACAAACACAGCGGCCAGGTGAAGAACACGTCCGGCGACGCTGGAGGCTGATGATACTGCAGGCGTGGCTGGGGAGGGTACCACCACACCTGCAGGTTATCTGTCAGCGCTGCCCTTCCACCCTGGCGCCGGAAGAGGGAGCGGCCGATCCACTCGTGCTGTTCTTCTGGAAGGGAGTGCTTCCAGGCCTCAGGGAGAACAACCTATACACACACAAAAATATTTGATATATGAATAAAAATAAAATGAGTAAAACACACACACACATACATATATATATATATATATATATATATGTATTATTATTAATTTATAATATATATGCATACTTCTGGAGTGAAAAACTGTACCTCAGAAGCCGCTGACACCAGCCTTTGAGCGGCTCTTTGCTCTAAGCGAGGTGAGCGGATCGGCGCTGGAGGTGGTGGAAGTACTGTGAAGAACACATCATTTTAATTTTGTAATTAGTACTAATGGTTTAATAATTTGAAGACATTTGTGGTTACATAACAATGCTATACGATGTTAGTACATGTATAAGTGATCACATATGATCAGGTGAGTATCTTTTCTATTATTTTTTTACACACAAAACAAAACAAAACAAAACACTCACCCTGTGGCTCCACCTCCATGGCTGAAGCCAGCAGATCTTCATCTGTTGGCTCTGAGGGCAGAAAAATTGCAATGTTATTCATAATTCTATTAGAACATTCATAGAATTACACCACTTATAGATCTAAAAACTCACCGTGTGCTGTGGCTGGCTGGGAATGGGATCTTTGGGTGGGAGGAGGAGAAGCCAAACGTGAATGATGAGGGACAGCAGGCTGGGATGCAGAAGATGACTTCTTTTTCCTCTGCTGGTCCCTCAGCAAGATGTATTTCTTCAAGGCATCCATCTTGCTGCCTGTACTGGTGCCCTTGTTGCGGATGAACTCCACATAGCTACATAAGACACACAATAGGGCATGATACATAATACATAAGACACACAATACATGATAAGAGCAGAATAAATAAAAAACAGCAATACAATTAACAAGCAAACAGAAGCACATATTACCTTTTCCTCTCCCTGTCTGTAGCCTCATAGAGCTCCTTGTAGGTGCTCTTCTTGTGGACCCCAAAGCCCACCAGACAGTCACCCTCACAGCCAGGTAAAGTGCCCTCTCTCTGCCTGCGCACTTTGATGGCTTCTGCGACCCTCTCAAATGTGCAGGCATATTTGAGAAAGGCATCCTTATTAGCCATGAGGGCACCTCTGTCTAACCTGCCAGCCTCGCGCTCCCGCTGATGCCCAGACAGGACCATGAGGGAGTAGCCAAGGTCATTTTCTAGCATCCATTTGAAGGGTTTCCCTCTATATTGACCAAACTGGATGGCACTTTGACTAGCCACCAGCAGGTCATCAAAGGGATTCCCTCCACCTTGGATGACCCTGACCTTGGCCTCCCCCAGCACAGCCTCAGGGTACTTAGGGACAAAGGGCACCCCTTTAGACACTTGAGAAAGGTGAACTTTCTCCACAGTGGCTGCCCGCTTAGAAGGCCTCAGCACCAGCTCTCCAGCCTCCACACGCAGGTTGGGTGTGCTTTCCATCCTGCAACAGTAAAGCAATGACAAACAATTGACTGAAAACCCCAAACACAAAATAAATATTCATGAAATGTACATTATCTACATAAATCGGTGGCATTAGTGCACATTTTTTTCTTTTTAGTTATATATTTTTATTATTTTAAACGAATTTCGTTTTCTTTTTTCATAGTTGTTAATTATTCTGATCATAAAAGTGACATAAAGTGAGTAAAGGGTCAAACGAACGCTCATCAGAGGAATTCTGCATGCATTAACGTTGTTATTTTTTTTTTTTAAAGTGGATTTACTGGAAAAATGAATTAAAATGTACATTTTATACAGAATTATATACGTTGTTAGTCTCCCCCTCTTCTGCATGCATTGCGCATAGTTAAAAGAAAGAAAAACAGCACATTTACTGGGTGTCGATAAAAATCATGAATGAAACTATGCCGAATTATAAGTTTTAGGCGGGCAAACGTCATCGCAAGTTTATGAACTGCTCGATATATTAATTTTTAGCCCATTCCCGCCTCTTCTGCATGCATTGCGCATAGTTAAAAGAAAGAAAAACAGCACATTTACTGGGTGTCGATAAAAATCATGAATGAAACTATGCCGAATTATAAGTTTTAGGCGGGCAAACGTCATCGCAAGTTTATGAACTGCTCGATATATTAATTGTTAGCCCATTTTTCCCTCCAACCTCATCTGCATGCAGTACACATTGATAAAATGCCTATTATATGCTCATTTTAAATACACAATACAGACAAAACATGAGATAGGAAAAACATGCTACCTTACGTGCTCAACGAAAAAATGCAGGTTAGCAAAAAGGCACAAAAAAACCGCAAAAAGACAAAAAAGACAGCAAAAAGGCAAAAAATATTAAGTGCACAGAAAATGGTGTCGTTTTTAAAAAAACGTTTGTGTTTGATGGGTTAAAATCAGCAGTAAAACAGCAAGGGAGCGTTATTTCGGGGTAAATCGGGACTTCGACAAGAGTGAATGACGTCTGAAGCTACGGAGGCGCCCGCGCCCTGGCCTCGGCCAATGGGAGCAGAGGCGGGCTCTCGGCCAATGGGAGCAACGAGCGCCTCTGAAACAATTCGTCGGCCGGCCAATGAGACGAGGGGAGAGGAGGCGGGCTCTGTGAAACAATTCGTCCCCTCGGCCAATCCGTGAGCGAGACGCGGTGAAACAAATTGCAACAATTCACCCGAAGATCCGTTTCGCTATAGCGCAAAAGATCCATGCCAATCTTCTCTGTAGGCCCCCTTGCGGCCCCCTGCGCACCTGGGCCACACCCACTCACCTGAGTATAAATGTTGGGGGCCCCACTGTGTGGTATGTTGACCAGTTTGATTCAATATCCTGGAATCATTGAAAAATGCCCCGAAGATCAGGATGGCCTCCAGTCCTCCCCAGACAAGAGCAGTTACGGAGGGAGAAGCTTCGCCAGAGACTTGAAGCAGACTTGGCAAACACTGTCATGCGTGTCAGCAAGGCAGAGAAGGAGAAGCGTTTGCTGAAGTTCTCCAAGCCCTACTGGCCTCCAATAATTTCCTCGGAGGAAAGAGAAAGAAGGAGACTTTTCAGGGAGACCCTGGATGGATCTCTTAAATCCACAAGCAAGCAGTGGCCTCCACAGATGAAACGACTGAAAGTGTCGGGTAAGATCTTTAAACTATACATCAATGTACAAGAATGAAATCATATCAAATGCAACAAATGTCTAAAATAACTTTTTTTTGTCTTTACAGTTCCTCCATGCGCTTCGCTGGCTGTGCTCCCTCCTCCATCAGCTGTGGCTGAGGCGGCCCTTAAACGGGTGCCCAGGGCCACAGCCTGGAGAAGGAAGAAGAGGGCAAAAGAAGACCTTAAGGCCTTAAAGCAGGGCAAGGCCACCGCCAGGAGAAGGGATCCAAGAGGGTTTCCCTGCAGGCTGTGTGGGAAGCCCAAGCGTTTGGAGTTTGGGCACAGCTTCTTCCGTGGGAAAAGCTTCTGTGCCACTTCTGCTGGCAAGACAGCCTCTCAATGGCTGTCTGAGCAGAAAAGGATTGCGGCTGCGGACAATGTAACCGATGTGCCCAGGACAACGGCCTGGAGGAGAAGGAAAAAAGAAGAGGCCATTTCTCTAGGCCTGCCCCAGAAAAGGCCGAAAAAGTGCACACCGATAATTTGCAGTCTGTGCCAGCAACCCAAGACAAAGGAGTTTGGACACTCACGGTATGGAGGAAAAGCCTTTTGTAGCTCGTTCGAGGGCAAAAGTGTTGAACTTTGGCTGGCAGAGCAACGGACACTTGCTCCTATTGAGTAAATGTCTTCAATTTATCATCTTTGCTTTGTTTTTGTTAATTTGTTCTGTTGAAAATTTATTTTAACATTTGTATTTGGTATTTTGTTTGCATTCATCTATTTTTTATCCTTTATTTATCTATTTAATAAATCTTTTATTACCTTTGTTAACTTTTTTGCACTCTTTCTACTGTTAATTTGTTCTGTTTTAATATTTGCATTTTGTTTACATTTATTTTTTATAGTTCCAGTGTGCACCATTGAATAAAAAAATAAAATAAAAACCCAGACTGTGTTTGACTCTGAGATGTATTTAGGGAAACATTAGAATGCTAATGAATAATTCAAATACATCAAAAGCTTCACAAATAAAATAAATGGGTAAGACGATTGACATGAACTTAATGAACACAAAATTGGTTCTAAAATAATGAAAAGTAATTTAGGACTGTTAGCATGGCCTTTGTGAAGGCAAATTAACGTTCTAAAATAAAGAAGTAGTTTATGACTGTTTAATGACCATTATGAGAGCAAATAAGTGTTCTAAAATATATTAATATGAACTTTGTGAAGGGAGATTCTAAAAATAAAGATCTGTTTCATGGTTTTTATGAGGGCAAATAAATGTGCAAAAGAAAAAAAAAAAAGAAGAATTTAGCCAAATTTACATGACTTTCATGAAGGCAGATAAACCTTAAATAAGGGTTTGATATATTAACATTACATTTATGAGGCAAATAAATGTTCTCAAATAGAAGAACAGTCATTAAATGTTCTTATATAATAATGACAATTTATATAACCGTCATGTAAGCATTTAAACCTTTTGAAATAAAGAACAATCATATTGGAATAATTACATGTATTTTATTAAATGTGAACAATTTCTTAATAGAAATAAACAAATGACATTTAAAATATTTACATATAAATAGTTATTTACAACAAAGGATATTCACAAATAAATAGTTATTTACAATGAAGGATATTTACAAATAAATAGTTATTTACAATGAAGGATATTTACAAATAAATTGTTATGTAAAAATTAAGGATATTTACAAATAAATTGTTATTTACAACGAAGGATATTTACAAATAAATTGTTATTTACAACGAAGGATATTTACAAATAAATTGTTATTTACAATGAAGGATATTTGTATTATTTACAACAAAGGATATTTACAAATAAAGTTATTTAAAACAAAAGATATTTACAAATAATCAGTTATTTACAATTAAGGATTTTCTTCATTTTTCTTCTCCTGCAGCCACTCTTCCACAGTCTTCCCCTCTGCTGTGGCACAGAAGAAGTAGCTGCCCACCCTGGTGTGCCCAAACTCTTTTTTTCTGAGCTGCCCACATCGACTGCATGTGTACTGTTTTCGAACATATTGCTGTGGAGGGGGCAGCCCTTGTTTCTGGGCTAAAAACTCCTCAGCCTTCCTCTTCCTCCACAAAGTTGTTCTACTCAAAGGTGTAGAGAGGGATGCTGGCGATGGAGCAGAAAGGGATGCTGGCGGTGGAGTAGAGACAGATGCTGACGGTGGAACAGAAAGGGATGCTGACGGTGGAGCAGATACGGATGCTGACGGTGAAGCAGAAAGGGATGCTGACGGTGGAGCGGAGAGTGCGGTCGCTGATGCGGGGGGAGGATGGCGCTGCCCTCGCCGTACGGCCTGACCTGACAGGTCAGGGTTTACTACAAAGGGGAAAGGTGGAAGTGCTGATTGAGCTGCCGAGGGCACTGACGCCTTCTGCTTGGCCACAGGAAGAAGGGTGTGAGACACCATGCTTATCTGAGGCAAGGGCACACTCAGAGCCAGCACGTCTGCTTCCAGCTTCTTCCTGTAGTTGTTGTACCTGTTAAAAATGGCACAATTAATACGGATGAACAGAATATAAGAACAGTAAAATCCCTTTCATGGCTGGCTTTTGACTTACCAGACAGAAAGCGTCCGCTGATTGACCTCGAACAGCTGAATATTTGCCCGTCCCCTCAGAGATGGGCAGTTCCCCACCAGCCTCCGTATGGCCTGGTAGTCGTGCAGAACGGCAGCCCAGCGGTTCAGTGAAACACCCCACTTCACCTTCCCCGCTGGATGAATGGAGCAGAGCTCCAGACATACTGCCTCTACAATTCGACTAATGTTGGGCCACTGGGCAGGACCCGACCCCTGCCCCAGCACACACCTGTAAAATAAAATAGGAAAATATAAAGCATATAGTCATTTATATTATTAAAGCTCTATATGCAACTATTTAACTTACCGCTTCAGGCTCTCCTTTCCATGGCAGGTTGAGGTTTTGGAGTGGGTGGCCTTGAACCTGCCTTGTAAGAGTCTGTCCTTGTGTCTCGGCGGATAGGAAACACCTTTTTTGTCACTGTCCGGCAGTCTGTCCCACAGCCGAACAATGTCATTGGCCTCCCTATCTGAGACACAAGGCTTTTCTCTCAGCTCGACGAGGTACCTGGCCAGGTCCACCACTCTATCAAAACCTGGTGTCCCGTCTGGTCCTCTGCACACCTAAACAAGAAAAAAGAAGAAATTAGTGGATGGATAAAAAAAAAAGTCCACCACATGATGACATGGCCTGCATGGATACATACATCTTCCTGGGACTCAGGTGGCAGGTCCTGGGAGGACTGAGAGGGCGAGGCTGAATCCCGAGACGAGCGTACAGCTTCCTGGGTGGACACTAAGGAAAGAGGGGAGATGGTGTGGTCCTGCTCCACTGCCTCATCCCCAAATCCCTCATCCTCTGCCTCCCCCAAGTCGTCTGGGATTCTGTCCGGAGCATCTGGGTCCCGCCCAAAGTTCTCCCTGAACTCCCAGGACTGCTGCGAGCACAGGTACTCCACCCCGATGAGCTCACCTGACGAAATAAAATGAAATAGAAAACAAGGTTTTAAAACAGACACCTGTGCATTACAAAGAAAACAACAACAAAGCATGGCATTATAGACACATACCCGTGTACTGTCCTGGCTTTGAATAGTCTTGTACAAGACTACAGCCAAGAAGACGCTGACAGAGCTCACTGAGGCTGTGCTTGAGCGAGGCACTGTAGCAGCGCAGGGACGACGGGGCCTCGTCCGTGACGGCAGCAGCAGCCGCAGCGCGGTCCTCGTTCCACCGCTCCAAACCCTCAAGCAGATAAGCCTGGAAATTTTCCAGGTTAGCGCTTGTTCCTGATTAAAGAACAAACAAACATTAACACTAATTTATAATTACAAAAGAGATGAAACAGACCATCACCATCACATCACAAAAAAAAAACACATTCGAGGTGATTGTGTGTAATCTTACCGGGTATGAAGCGGTTGAGGTGGTTATGAAAGGACTCCAGGGAAGTGGAACCCCGAGCGCAGCGGTAGACAGGAAGTATTATCCCTCCCTTTGTCGTACTTCCTGTCTGGGTGTACAGCTGCACACCGGGGGGGTCCTGGATGCAGGGAAGGTGGCGTCTTTGGGTGTCCCAGATGACGTCCATCCTCTCCTGGTCCACCAAGGGGATGCCCATGGTTTCCCTGGCGTCCATGAAGGCCTCCAGCAACGCACCAATCAGCTGCTCCGTCTCCTCCACGCCACGTGTGCAGCGGCGACAGTGCAGCGCCAACTGTCTGGAGGTGAGCATGCTGGTTAGCTGGTCATCAGTGAGGCCTCTGATGGCCTGCTGTTGCTCCAGCTCCCGCATTTTTGCCTCCCTCAGCAGAGACACATCTCCCTCATCCCAGACAAAAATGCATGCGGACAGCTTTGCCATGAACAGACCGTAGAGCGGGTGGCTGTCAGTGTGCAGACCTGCGGCGAAGCGCCGCATGAAGTGCCACACATCAAGACGGACCACCATGTCACTCCAGCCGCTGAACATGGCACCTGCTCTGGAGGTGCCCACAGAAGAGCAGCAGTCTCTGTCCACATACAGGAGAGTAGGGGGAGCGACTCCAGCCACCTCGTACCTTTTCACCAGGCCATTTGTCATGGGCAGCAGTCCCTGACCCTCATGTGAGGTGAGCACAGACATGAGGACCTGTCCGTGCTCATTGCCCACATTGGTGACCCAGGCTGCGGTCCCAGCTGCGGCTCCCGCCAGTTTTTTGGCCACCTATTGTTGGAAAACAGAAAACTCAGTACAGATAAACAAAAAAAAAAATGTATATACACCTGTACACACACATTTGGGTATATCTAATATTTGATTAATGTGTTACCTTTTTTGTGGAGTCCATCTTCAGGACGGACCCAAAGACAGAGGTGACCCTGGCTTTGAGCTCACCATACCGGGACCGGATATCCTCTGCGTGGACAGAGAGGAGCCACTTGGCGGTCGGTACAGGCGGCATGGGTGGTGGAGGTGAGATGGGCTGTGTGGTGGTACCCCGGAACCGGTCACACACAGAGAGGTATCGCAGGGACCTCTCCATCCATTCCTCACTATGCAGTTCACGCAGCTTGTGATATAGCATAGAGACGCTGTTGCCGAGAGAGCGCTCCCTCATCAGCTTTGCCACATCCATATCACAAGAGAACCTTTTAAAAACACACAGACAAAGGCAAAGTTCATTAAAGTTCCTTTAAAGTGTTATTTTTTTTCCAGAGCAGAGGTAATCGAAGGTCAAGCAAGGCTCAATGGGGGGTCGTTAACACCTCTTGAATAGAACCTCAGCTGTCAGGCGAGGTGTCTCAAGGTGTTGGAATGTTATTGTTCTGAGCTTGACACCTTTGAAAGGTCAAGCAAAGAGCAATGGGGGTGGGTCGTTCACACATTCTGTATAGAACCTCGACTGGCAGACACAGTGTCTTTTGAAAAACTACAAAAGCAAGATAGTGCTTGTTTTGTGTACAAATGACGTGTAATTAATTTTAAACGTACTAACAAAAATATTATTTTTAAGTCGTTTAAGTTACATTATTACCATTACAGCCCAGTTAAAGGTGTAACATGTTAGTAGTTAATTGTACCTGAAATAAGAATAATTTTTTCATGACTCACCGGTAAGTGAGGATGGCTGGGAACATCCTGCGGTGAGCCGGGTCCAGCTGGTCCAGGATGTCGTACGACCACGCGGCCAGCTTCTTGTGGCAGCGCTGACACTCCAGGTATTCTGTTGCCAGAAAATACCAGCCGTGTAAATTCAGCACCCGCCTCACTGTCTTGTAGAGCCCACATGATGTCAGTCGCTGACCAGACCGTCTGCAGTTTGGCGAGCTGCAGATCAGCTTGTAGGACCACATCCTGTAGGGCATCCACAAACACAGCGGCCAGGTGAAGAACACGTCCGGCGACGCTGGAGGCTGATGATACTGCAGGCGTGGCTGGGGAGGGTACCACCACACCTGCAGGTTATCTGTCAGCGCTGCCCTTCCACCCTGGCGCCGGAAGAGGGAGCGGCCGATCCACTCGTGCTGTTCTTCTGGAAGGGAGTGCTTCCAGGCCTCAGGGAGAACAACCTATACACACACAAAAATATTTGATATATGAATAAAAATAAAATGAGTAAAACACACACACACATACATATATATATATATATATATATATATGTATTATTATTAATTTATAATATATATGCATACTTCTGGAGTGAAAAACTGTACCTCAGAAGCCGCTGACACCAGCCTTTGAGCGGCTCTTTGCTCTAAGCGAGGTGAGCGGATCGGCGCTGGAGGTGGTGGAAGTACTGTGAAGAACACATCATTTTAATTTTGTAATTAGTACTAATGGTTTAATAATTTGAAGACATTTGTGGTTACATAACAATGCTATACGATGTTAGTACATGTATAAGTGATCACATATGATCAGGTGAGTATCTTTTCTATTATTTTTTTACACACAAAACAAAACAAAACAAAACACTCACCCTGTGGCTCCACCTCCATGGCTGAAGCCAGCAGATCTTCATCTGTTGGCTCTGAGGGCAGAAAAATTGCAATGTTATTCATAATTCTATTAGAACATTCATAGAATTACACCACTTATAGATCTAAAAACTCACCGTGTGCTGTGGCTGGCTGGGAATGGGATCTTTGGGTGGGAGGAGGAGAAGCCAAACGTGAATGATGAGGGACAGCAGGCTGGGATGCAGAAGATGACTTCTTTTTCCTCTGCTGGTCCCTCAGCAAGATGTATTTCTTCAAGGCATCCATCTTGCTGCCTGTACTGGTGCCCTTGTTGCGGATGAACTCCACATAGCTACATAAGACACACAATAGGGCATGATACATAATACATAAGACACACAATACATGATAAGAGCAGAATAAATAAAAAACAGCAATACAATTAACAAGCAAACAGAAGCACATATTACCTTTTCCTCTCCCTGTCTGTAGCCTCATAGAGCTCCTTGTAGGTGCTCTTCTTGTGGACCCCAAAGCCCACCAGACAGTCACCCTCACAGCCAGGTAAAGTGCCCTCTCTCTGCCTGCGCACTTTGATGGCTTCTGCGACCCTCTCAAATGTGCAGGCATATTTGAGAAAGGCATCCTTATTAGCCATGAGGGCACCTCTGTCTAACCTGCCAGCCTCGCGCTCCCGCTGATGCCCAGACAGGACCATGAGGGAGTAGCCAAGGTCATTTTCTAGCATCCATTTGAAGGGTTTCCCTCTATATTGACCAAACTGGATGGCACTTTGACTAGCCACCAGCAGGTCATCAAAGGGATTCCCTCCACCTTGGATGACCCTGACCTTGGCCTCCCCCAGCACAGCCTCAGGGTACTTAGGGACAAAGGGCACCCCTTTAGACACTTGAGAAAGGTGAACTTTCTCCACAGTGGCTGCCCGCTTAGAAGGCCTCAGCACCAGCTCTCCAGCCTCCACACGCAGGTTGGGTGTGCTTTCCATCCTGCAACAGTAAAGCAATGACAAACAATTGACTGAAAACCCCAAACACAAAATAAATATTCATGAAATGTACATTATCTACATAAATCGGTGGCATTAGTGCACATTTTTTTCTTTTTAGTTATATATTTTTATTATTTTAAACGAATTTCGTTTTCTTTTTTCATAGTTGTTAATTATTCTGATCATAAAAGTGACATAAAGTGAGTAAAGGGTCAAACGAACGCTCATCAGAGGAATTCTGCATGCATTAACGTTGTTATTTTTTTTTTTTAAAGTGGATTTACTGGAAAAATGAATTAAAATGTACATTTTATACAGAATTATATACGTTGTTAGTCTCCCCCTCTTCTGCATGCATTGCGCATAGTTAAAAGAAAGAAAAACAGCACATTTACTGGGTGTCGATAAAAATCATGAATGAAACTATGCCGAATTATAAGTTTTAGGCGGGCAAACGTCATCGCAAGTTTATGAACTGCTCGATATATTAATTTTTAGCCCATTCCCGCCTCTTCTGCATGCATTGCGCATAGTTAAAAGAAAGAAAAACAGCACATTTACTGGGTGTCGATAAAAATCATGAATGAAACTATGCCGAATTATAAGTTTTAGGCGGGCAAACGTCATCGCAAGTTTATGAACTGCTCGATATATTAATTGTTAGCCCATTTTTCCCTCCAACCTCATCTGCATGCAGTACACATTGATAAAATGCCTATTATATGCTCATTTTAAATACACAATACAGACAAAACATGAGATAGGAAAAACATGCTACCTTACGTGCTCAACGAAAAAATGCAGGTTAGCAAAAAGGCACAAAAAAACCGCAAAAAGACAAAAAAGACAGCAAAAAGGCAAAAAATATTAAGTGCACAGAAAATGGTGTCGTTTTTAAAAAAACGTTTGTGTTTGATGGGTTAAAATCAGCAGTAAAACAGCAAGGGAGCGTTATTTCGGGGTAAATCGGGACTTCGACAAGAGTGAATGACGTCTGAAGCTACGGAGGCGCCCGCGCCCTGGCCTCGGCCAATGGGAGCAGAGGCGGGCTCTCGGCCAATGGGAGCAACGAGCGCCTCTGAAACAATTCGTCGGCCGGCCAATGAGACGAGGGGAGAGGAGGCGGGCTCTGTGAAACAATTCGTCCCCTCGGCCAATCCGTGAGCGAGACGCGGTGAAACAAATTGCAACAATTCACCCGAAGATCCGTTTCGCTATAGCGCAAGGATGACACGCAAATTCGTGAAGCGTTCCTCATTTTTATTAATTATTAGTTATTAATTATGAAATAACTGTAAATATTAATATTGCACACAGTTTCAAGTGAAAAAAACAGTGTTTAAGCCTGCAATACGCAGCCTTCACGCTAGAGCGCAGCATCGCACTGCAGTCTGGCGCTAGAGCGGCTCACTGGAATTTACTGAATTTACACTTATAACATTTAGTTTCCAATCCAAAAAGTATTTGTAATGATTGCATTTACCACCCTAATGTTTCCTCAGCCGATTTTAATCAACCGTATCTTAATCTGACAGTATTCGCAACGTTAATGATCATTCCGATTCTTCGTTCCCTTTTACTCAAACTAACCCAGCTGGCATTCGACTGACATTAAACGTTTAAATGTGGTTGAAATAATGTCAGTTTATGAAAAAACATGAATTCAACGTTAAAACAACGTTGAACACCAAATAGTTGAAGTTGTGTTGTTGACTCACTACGGATTCAACATAGAAATATCAAAAGAATTTGAGTTGTATGTCAAATCAACATTATTTTTACAACCATGACTTCTACACATTTTGTTGAAATATATCAGTAGAAAAATAACGTTGTTTCAACATCCAATTTGCAATCTGATTTGCAAAATCTAAACAAAATTCAACGGTTATCCAACACTGGCACCTGACGTTGATTCAACAGTGACTCGACGTTAAAATGCCAGCTGGGAACAGATATCGACACGAATTTATCAAATATGTTTATATAGACTAAACGCTAATGTATAAAGTAATTGAAATTCACTTACCATGTGTTGTTTTCGCTGTCTTGGTTGACAAATGTGCGTCGTTATTCTTGGCTTGTTTTTCTTAAACACAGAGAGAAAACGAGAATTATATACACTAAAGTGTATTTTAATTTTCACTCACCACAAACACAAACTTGTCAAAAAATGTCTTTACATAGGCTAAATGAATTCCAAGCTTCGTAATTGAGAGGAATTGCAGGACAAACGCTTTTCGCTGCATTAAGGACTGTTACAACTTTCTCCTTCCGAGCATCATGATTCATCTGACAGATCAAACTAAAGAAACATCATAAAAGTCGATGTTCAAAACTAAATTATGCTAGAGTTGAGACTGAAGAGCCCGATCTCATGAAAGTGCGTATCTATACAACGAATGTTATTTCTCGTGCCATTTATACGCCAAAAAGAGGTTTTGCGTGCATATGCTACGCACTTTATGGCGTAGGACCCTAATCCTACCCAAGGGGTTTTCAGTGCGTAGCATATGCACGCTAAAACCATTTTTGGCGTATATTTGACACGAGAAATAACATTCGTGGTATAGATACGCACTTTCATGAGATTGTGTTGGACTGAAAGGTTCCCAGCTGGCATTCGACTGACATTAAACGTTTAAATGTGGTTGAAATAATGTCAGTTTATGAAAAAACATGAATTCAACGTTAAAACAACGTTGAACACCAAATAGTTGAAGTTGTGTTGTTGACTCACTACGGATTCAACATAGAAATATCAAAAGAATTTGAGTTGTATGTCAAATCAACATTATTTTTACAACCATGACTTCTACACATTTTGTTGAAATATATCAGTAGAAAAATAACGTTGTTTCAACATCCAATTTGCAAAATCTAAACAAAATTCAACGGTTATCCAACACTGGCACCTGACGTTGATTCAACAGTGACTCGACGTTAAAATGCCAGCTGGGATTGTCTAACTTGTTGTGTAGGCTATCGCTGAACTAAACTTAAGTAGTTATAGATGTAGGCTAAATATGACTGGATATCATATATTTGTCAATCATTGTAGGCTATTTCTCTAAACCTCAGTTTAAACATTCATGACTATTTTCTGCAATTGTTAGAGTATTAAGTGAAAAGGATAAAAACAGTTTAATATTTAAGACTTCATTAAAATATATATAGGCCTATATATATATATATATATATTGTCCAAAAAAATGTACCGACTGAATGGTGGATAGGCAGGTAAAGCTAATCTAGGGGGTTGGAGAGGAGAAAAAAAACTTCCCCTTTAAACCCTGCATACACTTCTTTACTCCAAAATGAAGGAAAGCAAAGAACACACAAAACAAACAAATAGTCATGGAACCCAACAGAGAATAAGGTTTCAGATAACACCTGTCTTTGCCAAAATGCCAGGAAAACCAGCACTGTTTCTTCTTTTTTTTTTTTTTTTAAGATCAAATCAATGTCAATATAACCAGCAAAATAAGTAGTTAGGGTAAACGTGAGGATTTGGGGAGGATTCCAGTGAATATACAGCCATATACCTAGCAAATATTGCCAATATGAATAATTGATGTAAGTGAGTGAGTGAGGTTGCAATTGGCATTGCATTTGAAATTGACATTTCAAACATTCTACAAACAAACCTGTCTCTCTCTCTGTGTGTGTGTGTGTGTGTGTGTGTGTGTGTGTGTGTGTGTGTGTGTGTGTGTGTTAGAGAAAGAGAGAGTCTGAAAGTGAGAGAGAATAAGTGAGTGAGTGAGAGTCTTTGAGGGAGAGAAAAGAGAGATTGTTCTCCACATCACACGCCTCCGACACAGAGAGAGTCCTATTTGTTGACTTCTTCTCACAGTAGCCGTAAAAAAGTTTGTCATCTTTGGCAGCGTTGCTTAGGGGGTGTGTCTGTAGGTAACCATGAGATAACAGATAACCATGAACTGGACATTTTAACTACTACTTCAACGTTTCAACCTATTTCTTAAGAAAATGAATCAAATTTACCATGCTTTTGAAGCGTTCATGATGATAAGGGGCTTTTTCTTTTCTTTTTCTTTTTTTTGAGGATGGTTGGGAGCCCCCTACTATGACCGCTGGAAGGGGGCCCCAAGCAGCCGCCCACCTATGCCTGTATGTTAAGACCGCCACTGTGTGTTTGGACCAAATACTTTCATTTTGTAACCATGTACATCATTTGTACTGCCTCTTCAAAAAGGGCAATAAGAAAGACAACAGGGAAGGAAAGAGAATGAGATGCCATGTATATAAAGCACAGACAGACATTCTTGACATTATCATATGAAAAAAGAATGCAACCAATGTTTTAGAAGTAAAGCTATATCACCGCCTGAGACTTTCTCCTGTCAGTCTCGCATTAGCGTCTCACTGGCTCACAGTAGATTTCACACCTTCAACTTGGGTTGAAAGAAGTAACAGGAAGAGATGGTCTGCTTCCAAGCAAAGAAAATGTTGCAAGTATTCCCAATGATCGCATTTACCATCCGATGTTTCTTTAGCCGATGTAAGCACCTTTAAAGATAACTCTGAATCTTCTTTAGCACTGAAAGACTAATAAAACATTCTTGACATTATCATACTTCTAAGATATTTAAAAAAGAATGAACCAAGAACCAAGGTTTTAGAAGAAAGGCCGTAACCATGTCTTGAACATTGGGGGGACAGTAACAATTCAAAATTCATTAAAAATATACATCATGTGCATATAAATGTTGTGGCGAAAATTCATTATCAAACCATCATCACTGCGTAAGAGACATTCTGAAACAAACTGTCTTTTAAAAGGTATTTTTATTCTTGCAAGAAGGACCCAGTCACCACACAGAAGTTACGCTGTGTGAGTGAGACACTGACAGGAAGAGCCGGGCAGCCTTTATACTATTCTCAAGGTCTTTACTCAGCGGGTTTCTTTTCCCCCGTGCACCTTCTATTCATCAATAGTTAACACTTAAGACCACCAAAGGTAAATACTAGGGTAAATACTAGGGAAGGCAAGGCAAGGCAAGTTTATTTATATAGCACATTTCAGTGGTAATTCAAAGTGCAGTATCCACAGTATTCCTGCGCCCCATGAAGCTTTGCGCGAATTATGGCTGTAACTTCCGTTAAGATGTAAAGAATCAGTGAAAGACTAGCTCTATGGACGCAATAATATATATATATTTTTAAACCGTGTACGATGACATATATTATTCTACTCACCCTTCAACCACTGAACATTAAAAGGACATTTAAACGTCTAAAAGCATCAACAAGGTACTTTCAACAGACCATGAATAATCTCTGAAAAAGCATCTTTCCACAGCAAAATCGGTCGGTTAAATATCACTGTGGTAATCTGTATTATGTAACATACGCCTTAATAATAAAAAAATGTTTTACTTCAGCATTGCGTGATACTATTTTAAAGTGATTTCAGTCATGTTGACACATAATAAATTGTATTTACCTGTGAAACCAAACCTGGAAAGAGACGTGAGGATTTGGGGAGGATTCCAGTGAATTATTAATGGTATACATCGTAAATTAAATCGGGAGAACAGACCACAAATGTGCAGTATATGGTGACCTTTATCATACTATTACAGCGAAATTCAAAAGTAACGTTAAAAAAGAAAATAATCATGAGGAAAAGAATGCAGAGCTCTTACTATAGATATTCTTGTTATGTCACGTTAAAATACCAAGTGTTACGTTATTCTCATGTTATTCTTAGATAAAACATGAAAGAAAACTGATAGCTCATTAAGTCAAACTGACGGATCAGCTTTATTTGTAGGGCAACCTTATGATTTGAAATGATTTGTTTCAGTCTTTTTGAATGGGAGTTCCCCTAAACCGGAAGTGCCACCCATAATTCAAAACGCAGTAAGCTCGTCAGGAATAAGGTGGATATAGAAGAAATTAAAATAATCAAAAGAAATCAGAATAATTAAAACAGGGTCAAAGGTCCCTTCCCAGCTGTTCCCAAAGTGTCTTACTCCTGTATTTCCATAGGCATACAAACATACATATATCCTGTTCACATGACGTGCAGCATGCCAGTGATTAGATGACGTGCAGCATGCCAGTGATTAGATGACGTGCAGCATGACAGTGATTAGATGACGTGCAGCATGCCAGTGATAGGGCAGATGGTCTAGTGCTACAAGGTGGATGTTAAGAGATGCAGCAGGGCCAAGGGAAGTAGACATGTGAAGGTGTTTAATCAAATCTACATTACCACTACGTTAGTGAGGATGGCACATCAACCACCGACAAAGACGACTACATTACCTGCCAAACCTACCTTTGTCCTTCAAGCATCAGCTGTAGCGACCAGTAAATTAAACCATTACAGTTAATACAAAAATACTGACAGAAGAATATATATTGAAGGCAAATGTTACAGTGTGACACGTCCAGTGTGGTGCCAGTTACCCGTTTCTAAGTCAGTGGCCATCCGGACCAGTTCCTTGTCCGTCACCTCTGTGGTGGGGGGCGGCGGCGGAACTGAGGGGCGCTGGTCTCTGACGGATGTAGATTGGGTTGGGCAATGGTTAGTTAATCCTGTACACCTCTGTTGTGTTAAAGAGAAAGAAAGAGATCTACCTGGAACTCACCTGGGGCCATTGGACACCTTCCCAGTGGGGCCGAGAACATGGGAGCGATCGGCTTGCGAGGCGGCAGCGTGGTGGAGGCAGCGGCCTTGCTGGGGCCACTGCGGGTGGTGGTGGTGGTGCTGCTGCTGCTGCTGCTGCTGCTGGTGGTGGGAGGTGGGGGGGTAGTAGTCGCCTCTGCCGACCGCTCCATGTCTCGATCCAGGATGTACTTCCTGACGGCATCCATCGAGGTCCCAGGCTGCGGTGTCTTCCGCCGTAGCCACTTGACATAGCTGCAAGACAATGATCAAAGATTAACACGCATATCAACAAGTCACAGCACCCTGTCAACAGTCCACTGCCCTTCACCACAACAGGACTTACGTCTGGTGCTTCTTCTCCTTAGAGTCGTACAGGTCCTTCAGGGTGGCCTCCTTGTAGTCCCCAAAGCCAACAAGCGCCTCGCCCTCACACCCGGGCTGAGTGGCGCGAGCCCGGGCCTCCTCGTGCACCCGGTGGTACCGCAGCTACTCCGCAAAAGCAGGCTGGGCGCACGAGTACCGGGCGAGTGCGTCCTTGTTGGCCATAAGGGGGCTGTCGGAGACACTTTTCTCCCGCTCCCGCTGGTGGCTGGCAACCAACTGCGTGGTGTAGCCCACGTCGTTCTCCTGGAGCCAACGGAACGTTTGACCCTGGTACTTACCAAACTGGACGCTGTGGCAGCCCAGCACCAGCATGTGGTTACCAGGGTCACCGCCCTTGGAGACGACGTGGGCTTGGGCCTCCTTCTCCACCTCCTCTGGCTTCTTGGCCCTCGCAGCAGCGGCAGTCCCGCGTGGCCCCTTAGCGGCGATGAAGGCCGCCGCCTCATCAGAGGCCCGCAGGACAAGCTGCTGCGAGGCCGTCATTTTAAAATTTGCAAAAACCATCTCTACAATGACACAGTACAGCATTAAGCGAGCATTACAGGTTAAACTACATGTTAACTGCCATATTAACAGGAATATCACACATAAGATTAATGATATACTAGTACTACACATTCACTATTGAAATATTAACGTTAACAAATTAACATAACGTGACACAACAGGTAAATGATGACCCCAGGGTTAGCCCCCTATGCACTGGCAGCCATTAAACAAACAGGCTTATTGTTAATGCATAAAACATACACTTAATCTTTATATTTTGATTTCACGTGGTGATATTATAATCTTAAGGGTCTAAAGATACTAAATGTATAGTCTTTTCATAATTTAATTTTGTTTTCAGAGATCGCCACATGTTGTCCCATTAATTTCCAATGCATTGCATTACATTACATGTTAGCGATCTCTCAAAATGCATTTAATCTTTGATCAGACTACCTGGTTATCTTCCTTAGACCATGTAAATGTAGTTACTACAGCTTGGAGTCGAAATTCAAAGTGTAAATATGGTTTAAATGTGTAAACAGGACACCTGACGTTGACGTTAACGTTTATTAACTAACATACACACGTTAACGTTTCTTTAAATATAAAAACCAGAGATCGACGGAGAGACGTAATAATACATCGACAAATTCCATGTCAGTACATTGTAAAAGTACTCTGGGAAGACAATGTTATGTCAGTACATTCGTAATATTCTATTTATTTTTGTTTTACTCACTCACTCAGTCAGTCAGACCAAAGAGTAGAAGAACAAGAGGCGAAACTCTGATGCTTTTTTGGTAACAACCACTAGGTGGCGCTTCGGTAGCGCGGCCGCCATTTTGGGGTAAAAATTCCAACTGGATCACTGGACAACAGCACAGATAACAGTTGCTTTGTTGAGTATTTACATTTTATGCAACTTTACACATTTACTACTATTATTAGTTACCAACTCCACTAGGCCTGACATATATTTTGTTCGTTTTACCCATACAAAAATGTAATATATGGCCATATATGTACTTATATTTTAAATAGCATGACATATCTATACATATATTTGACTTATCTGAGAACACAATATATGCCTGCAACATATATGAACATTATGTGTCCAAACATGTGAAGAAAATATTTGAGTTCATCCATATGATACTATATATCTGCATGTATTACAGTATAGTATTGGTTCCTCGCATATATGGACAACATTAAGTATAAATATATGACTTAGGCTACATATTTGTTTCCCACATATTTAATAAATGTATGTAAACATACATGCATGTGATACTGATGCATTGAAATAAGTGCATGCATATATACATATATGCGTCTTAGGCTACATATACTTAACATTTATGTGCATATATGGGAAAATATATGGCACTTACATGAAAACGGCCATTTTTGCTATATTGTTTCATATATGTCTATGTGTTTTATATATATGAATTTTGCATATATTCTCATATAGGCAGCAGACATACATGGGCACTGACATTATATATGTAATTTACTTATATTGACATATATTAAATTTCTGTATGGGTAATCCCATGGATCATGCTACAAACATGATGATCTTTTAGAACATTATGGACAGTGGCTGTGTTTTTTTTTGTTTACATAGTGGTCATTAATATAAGATAGTAGCTACTGCAAAAAAAAAAAAAAAAAAAGTTGACTGTAAAGCTATTCTATTGCTGTTATATATAAATATTGTCCTACATTCCCAATTATCTGATATAGCACGTCCTTTACTTTTATATGTTGGTATTAATTCAGTGTTTGTAATGCTAATACTAAAGGTTTTGTGGGGAAAAAAAGTAGAAAACTTGTCTAAGTCTGTGAAATAAACTGTTAAAAGGGATTTGATGATCACTAATCTAGCGATTGTATTCTGTTGTCATCATTCAGTTTGGATTTGATCTTTAATGTAACGTTACTCTAAAAAATAAATAAATAAATAAAAAAGCAGCTGATATTGCCATAGCGACAGCAAGTGGATAGTGATGGGAAGTCCGGCTCTTTTCAAAGAATCGGCTTTTAGAGCGGCTCGTTCGCGAACGACACATCAACAATGCCGAGGCGCTTTCACCCCAAAATGGCGGAAGCGTAGCGCTGCTGCTGGGCGCGTTTGTTGCAATGGAACGTTCTATTGAGTTTCGCCTCTTGTTCTTCTATACTCTTTGGTCAGACTCTCTCCGTTGGATTTGTTGGTTGCTAGCAGTATACTAACCGTTGATTGGCACAAAACGCTCGACAAACGCTTGAGTATACTAACCGCTGATTGGCCCAAAACGCTCGACAAACGCTCAACAATACGAGCTGCTGATTGGCCCAAAACCGAAAACGCTCGACAAAAGCTCGACAATACGAGCTGCTGATTGGCCCAAAACCGAAAACGCTCGACAAACGCTCGACAATACGAGCTTTAGTGCCTTCGCGCATGCCCAGTCGCACCAACGCGGTACAAACGAGACACCATCAAAACGCAGGATCGAATCCCGACCGAAGCACAAATATTAAACATTATATTACACACTATTATATTCATATTATGCCTATTTCATGTGTATACATAAAAGTAACATACCGTGTATTATTTGTTTCACCTTTTTCTGCATATATATTAAAATTTGTTATGTTAAACATTATATTACATTTACATTATGTCAATAATTTTCTTTCAATGTATAAATAAAAGTTACATGCCACGTATTATTCGTTTCACCTTTTTCTTCAGTAAAACATATATCAATTAAATATCAGTTGTTGTTGTTGATGATGATGATGTATAGATGCAGAAAACACCAAACACAGCAGCAGTAGACTACAGTGTGAAATAGATTATTTATTTCAAACTACAATACAATAAAACTTGATGATGATGATTTTGATGATGATGATGATGATAGTAATAATAATAAAAATAGAGCATCAGAGCAGACACATGGCATAAATGTTCTGGGGCGAGATGCAGAACAGTGGTATTGATGCAGAACAGTGGCACAAGGCTTCATTCCTCTTATTTTAAACCACATCAATCACAGCAGACAGACGCATAGTATAAGGGCTCATTACAGACATGCATGGATACATAACGCAGCAGCATACAGTGTGAAGTACCAACGCGGCGGCAACAGAGCCAGTGGCATCTGGACGTAACTCCAAAGACAGTGACCACATTATTGAACATACCCACATCTCCAAAAGGCCTATATAACTTGTCAGCGCATAAAATCAGAACAGCACAAATGCATGACAATGTTTTATACAGGTGTGAATGTGTTATACAGGTGTGAATGGGACAGACAATGTGTGTCCGGTCTCCCTCCGCTTTGGCTGGCCGCATCTCCTGCACTTTTGTTCTTGTGGCACGCCGGCCCGGGCAGCGACAACTGCTCCTGCCGCTGCCCTCTGCTCAGCCCTCTTCCTCCTCAGCCATTCAGTTTTGTACGCAGAGCGAGGCTGAGGAGGGGTAGCAGGAGGTGCTGCCTGCACTGCTTGTTGTCCTTGCTGTCCTGGCAGCAGCTGCAGTGCAGGCAGCCGAGGGCCGGCGTGATGTGCGGCAGCCAGCGGCAGAGGGAGGACGTGTGGGGCTGGCGTTGTCCGAGGGAGCGTTGGTATGGGGAGCACCCTCACACTCTGCTGGGGCAGTGAGAGGTCCAGAAAGAGAGGCTGTGTTGCTGGAAAAGGTCCTGTTGCAGCTGCAGCAGCCGGTGGTATAGCCAGGACAACAGCTGAGGGGGCAGGCGGTAAAGGCGCCAGTGGGCGCACTGGCGCTGGCAGAACAGGCACCGGTGCTGCCACAGCCGGTGCTGCTGCCAGAGGTCCCGCCGCCCTTGGCGCTGCTGTCCTCGCCTGGCCTGTTGCTGCTGCCGGAGAACGATCCACCGCTGCTGCTGGGCACGGCGCCGTCGCCGAACCCGCTGCCGCTGGTGGTCGTCCCTCTGCTGCAACGCCTGAAGCTAGCACAGTCCTCTCCTTCTCCCGCTGCATCCTGGTGAACCTGAGAACGGATTTCAACGTAGTATTTTAGTTACATGTACAATTTTGAGAGCATGCCATTCAAGCATGTCATTACCATAACATCAAAAGCATCAAACATACCACAGCGAGAGGGTCCTGGCGTTCAGCTCAAAGAGCTGTATGGGCGCCCGAGCCATCAGCCTCTGGTGGCCCAGCACAAGGTCCCGGATGTGCTGGTACCGAAGCAGTATGCTGTCCCACCGCGACATCCGGGCACCGCGCGCACGGCTGCCCGAGGGGATCAAGCGGCAGAGCTGGGTGCATACCGCCTCTACCAGCCGGCTTGCGCTGGGACTGCTGGCAGGTCCAGAGGTCTCTCCGACCAGGCAGCTGTGGACAATGGACAAAAACAATGACAGATATGAGCATGATAATGGGCAACATTGCATAAAGCAGCTTGTTTGTACATCAGGGAAATGTATGATGGAAGTGTAGCCTTACCGCCTCAAGCTTTCCACACCAGGTATACTGGTGCGGCTTGGCTTTGCTGCCATGAAGCGCCCCTGAGCTGGCCTGTCCCTGTAGCGGGAAGGGTAAACTACTCGGGCCCTGTCGTACGGTGACAGGGCCTCGTAGAGCCTGATAAGCTCATCTACCCTCCCCTCGGACAAGGCCGGGTCGTGACGCAACCCCACCAAGGCCGTGGCCAACTGGACCACGGCCAGGTACCCCGGCTGGTCATCTGGTCCTCTGTAGTCCAGCAGACACACAAGAAGAGATGGAAAACAATAAGTCAGTTGGATGGAACAGAGCGAGCGCAGTTTTTGGTGATGCGAGATGCACTGCAGTCGCAGACCACAAAGAGGTGGCGTGCTTACCTCGGCAGCCTGCTGAGGCTCTGGCGAGGACCGGCCGGGGCAGTGGGGTGCGGGCTCGGGGGCACCGGTCGGACTGGATGGCTCGGGCACGGGTGCGTCAGCCGGTCGCCCTGACCGCGGGTCCGTCTGAGGAGCTGGGAACTCGCCAGGCACGTGGAGGGTGAGGTCCTCCACCTCCTGCTGGCCGTCGGCGAGCTCGTCATCCTCGACGAGTTGGGGAACGTCCCCCCCCCGCGTCCGGAATGTCAGGGTCCAAGCTGACGTCCTGCAGCACTCTGCCCGTCTGGGAGTACAGGTACTCGATGCCGATGAGTTCCCCTGAAGTACAACAACAGTCAGTCAGGTACAAATATCATTCAGTGTGGACACGTGTAAGCGCGGTGGCTTGAGTGTTCTTACCAGTGTACTCCCTGGGCTTGGTGTAATCCTTGACCACACTCATGCCAAGCACCCTTTGGCTGAGCTGGTCAAGGGAGTGCTGCAGGGGGCCATTGTAGGAGCGGAGCAGCGGCCGTCCCTCCTGTGCCACGGACGCCGCCCTGTCCGCGTTCCACCGCGTCAACCCCTCCAGGAGAAATGCCTGGAAGTGCCAGGGATTGGCACTTTCTCCTGAGGAGGAACACAGATCTGTTTAGCAGTTTATTCAGTGCACACAATGTGAATGACAGCGAGTCCATGACAGTGAAAGATTGACATGACGGTGAAACATGTGGTCCACCTGGAATGAAGCGGTTGAGATGCAGGTGGAACGACTCCAGGGACGTGGAGCCTCGTGCACAACGGTACACCGGCAGGCTGATCCCCCCCTTGGTCACCCTGCCGGTCTCAGTGTACAGCTCCACGCCCGGCGGGTCCTGGATGCAGTGGAGGTGGCGCCGCTGCTCCGTCCAGATCTTCTGGATGCGGTCTTGGTCCAGCAGGGAAATCCCCATGGTGTCTCGTCCGTTGGCACCGCCGAAGGTTTCCAGGAGGTCACCGATCAGCCGCTCCGTCTCCGCCGCTCCACGCGTGCGGCGACGGCAATGGAGAGCCATATTCTTGCGGCTGACGTGCCTCCACACTCCGGCGTCGGACGAGAAGGTCATCCCCTGCGCCTCAAGCATCCTCTTCTTCGCCTTGAGCAACCGGGCTGCGTCCTCTGGGTCCCACAGGAAGATGCACAAAGACAGCTGCTGCAGGAAGGACTTGTACAGCTGGTGGCTCTCGGTGGTGACACCTGTTATGGAAAAATGCATGTTATATCAAGTTATGGAACCATGATGTCTCTTACTGTGATGCTGTTTGTTTAATTATTGTTTTTGCCACAACGCACCTGACGCGAACCGCCACATCATGTGCCAGATGTCCAGCCGGACCACCAGCTTGTCCCACTTCCCGAACATGTCAGCTGTCTTGGATCCCTCGTGGGACGAACAACAGTCCCGGTCGACGTAGAGGAGCTGAGGCGGCTCCACCCCAGCGTCCCGATACCGCCGCATTAACCCCGCAGCCATGGGCAACAGGCCGGCACCCTCGGCGTCCGTGAGCACGGACATGAGCACCTGTCCGTGCTCGTTGCCGACGTTCGTTGCCCACGCTGCGGTCTGGGCGGCAGCACCGGCGAGCTTCCGGGTCACCTGTTTGAAAGAATAAAGCATCTCAGTAAGGCTGCACGCACATAGCCAGAGTATGATACTCCGCACCACATTTATATACATATATATTTATACATACATAACACCACATTTACCTTCTTGGTCGAATCCATCTTCAGGACCGTTCCGAAGACGGAGGTGACCCGGGCCTTCACGTCCTCCAGGCGGGAGAGGATGTCGTGGCAGTACACCATTAACAGCCACGCGTACTGGGGCACGGGTGGCGGTTTTGGTGGTGGGGTGCACATGCGCACGACACCCCGCGACGTGAAGGGCTCCATGACGCTGAGGTAGTGTATGGACCGCCGCATCCAGGCCTCTGTGTGTGCCTCACAGAGTTTTTTGTACAGCTGCGTGCCGCTGTTCCCCCGAGTACGCTCACGCAGCTGGATGATAACCCGCCGGTCGCAGGCAAGCCTACAGAGAGGAGCACATCATGTGTTAAAGAAGAGCCACACACAGACAGACCGAGGGGCTGCGTGACAGTTTTCAGACAGCTACTTACTTGTAGGTGAGGATTGCAGGGAAGAGGGCGCGATGCCCCTCTCCCAGCTGACTCACGACCTCCTGCGACCAGGCAGCTACCTTCCTCCTACACCGACGGCACTCCAGGTACTCGGTGGCCATCAAGTACCAGCCGTCGATGTCCAGGACCCTCCGGATGGTCCTGTAGAGCCCACACTTGGTGAGGGCCCTATTACAGCATGTCGGCCGGACGCCCCAAAGACGCAGGGGCGTCCAGAGGAACAGCCGACACGCGAAGAAGGCAGCTGGTGAGGCGGGTGGCTGAGTGTAACTCGGCCGGGGCTGAGGGGGGTCCCACCACAGCTTGAGGTCCGTGGTGAGTTTGGTCCTCCCCTCGCTGTCTGTCTTAAACAGCTCCCGGCCGATCCACTCCTGCTCTTCCACGGTGAGAGCTGTCCGCCAGCTCTCAGGCAACCGGGACTGTGAGGGGAAAAAAAACAACACAAACAAACACACTGTAAGGAGGCTGAGAGGAGGTGCTACATGCAGTTTGACAGTCAACTTCACTGAGTTGTGCCGTCCATGAGTACGGGCACGGGGGGGGGGGGGGGGTGTGTGTGTCTGTGTGTGTGTGTTTGTACCTCAGCCGAAGCAGGAGCGGGCGTTGAGGGCTGCTCCACTTTCCTCTCCTTCCTCTTCCTCTTCGCCGGCGCTGGTGCCAGGGTGGCCTCCCCAGATGGCGTCTCCTCCCCGGAGACGCGACGGGGCTCCTCCCTGGTCAACGCCGGAGCCCGAGCCGGAACCGCGAGCCTAGGTGGAGCAGCCGCAACTTGAGGTGGTGGTGGTGGGGGAAGGATGGAGGATAATGCCGGAGGAGGTGGCGATGGAGGCCTCACCACCAGCGGGAGCGTCTGAAGGACCTGTACGTGAGCTTCAGACACATTCACACACACAACAAAATGGCATCAGCACAATGATAGTCATGGGGCAACACACAGGCAGGCAAGACTAAGTGAGACGTGCAGCGTTCCAGTGATTAGATGACGTGCAGCATACCAGTGATTAGATGGCGTGCAGCATGCAAGTGAATAGATGACGTACAGCATGCCAGTGATAGGGCAGATGGTTTAGTGCTACAAGGTGAATGTTAAGAGATGCAGCAGGGCCAAGGGAAGTAGACATGTGAAGGTGGTTAAGCAAATCTACATTGCCACTACGTTCTACACATCTACCACCGACAAAGACGGCTACATTACCTGCCAAACTTACCTTTGATCTTCAAGCATCAGCTGTAGAGACCAGTAAATGAAACCATTACAGTTGATACTAAAATACCGCCAGAATAATTCGTACAGGTCCTTCAGGGTGGCCTCCTTGTAGTCCCCAAAGCCAACAAGCGCCTCGCCCTCACACCCGGGCTGAGTGGCGCGAGCCCGGGCCTCCTCGTGCACCCGGTGGTACCGCAGCTGCTCCGCAAAAGCAGGCTGGGCGCACGAGTACCGGGCGAGTGCGTCCTTGTTGGCCATAAGGGGGCTCCTTCTCCACCTCCTCTGGCTTCTTGGCCCTCGCAGCAGCGGCGGTCCCGTGTGGCCCCTTAGCGGCGATGAAGGCTGCCGCCTCGCCAGAGGCCCGCAGGACAAGCTGCTGCGAGGCCGTCATTTTAAAATTTGCAAAAACCATCTCTACAATGACACAGCACAGCATTAAGCGAGCATTACAGGTTAAACTACATGTTAACTGCCATATTAACAGGAATATCACACATAAGATTAATGATATACTAGTACTACACATTCACTATTGAAATATTAACGTTAACAAATTAACATAACGTGACACAACAGGTAAATGATGACCCCAGGGTCAGCCCCCTATTCACTGGCAGCCATTAAACAAACAGGCTTATTGTTAATGCATAAAACATACACTTAATCTTTATATTTTGATTTCACGGATTTATATTATAATCTTAAAGCTCCAGTAGGTAGCTTTTGTAAACAAATATTTGTTAAAACTGTCATTATGTCCTCACAGTAGAATATGAGACAGATAATCTGTGGAAAAAATCGAGCTCCTCTGGCTCCTCCCTGTGGTCCTATTGCCATTTGCAGAAATACACCGCTCCCGGTCAGAAACAACCAATCAGAGCCAGGAGGAATGTCTTAGCAGTGTCAATCACGCTCGTGTACGCGCTGATCACCCCTCTCTTGCACAGCGCGAGCGCGTACCGTCGTTCGTGACTCTCCTGTTCGAACGCGTTCATCCAAATGAACGAATCTTTTTTCCGAGTCATTTCGTTCATTCAACGAACGAAATGACTCGCAAAAAGATTCGTTCATTTTGAACGAGTCTTTTTCGGAGTCATTTCGTTCATTCAACGAACGAAATGATTCGAAAAAGATTTGTTCATTTTGATGAACGAGTTCAAACAGGAGAGTCACCAACGTGCATCACAGAACAGAGCAAGGCGAGCATTTGTGCTTATAAAACTTAAAGTTTTTTATTTATTTTTGAAATGACCGATCGTTTCGCTAGATAAGACCCTTATTCATCGTCTGGTATCGTTTAAAGCCCTTTGAAGCTGCACTGAAACTGTCATTTGGTCCTTGAAACGTTTGTGTCCTATTGAAGTCCATTATATGGAGAAAAAGCCTGGAATGTTGTCATCAAAAACCTTAATTTCTTTTCGACTGAAGAAAGAAAGACATGGACATCTTGGATGACATGGGGGTGAGTAAATTATCAGCAAAAGTTTTTTTTTATAAGTGAACTAATCCTTTAACGTTATCTTACTAGCTATTTATAACTTATAGAAAGAGTGCAACGTTATAATGTATTGCAAAATACATAATGATTTGAGGACCAAGTTTGTAGTCAAAGTATGGGCAGGCCATAGTCAATGTAAAGCATATGTTGCGTCCCTATTAGTGAATGTTCCATAACTGTTTATAATCTGCCGTCATCGGTGGTCCTGTTTACTAGCCTGCGCGTTCACGGCAGGCTCCGCTGTGGGGGAGGAGCTGTGGAGGGAGGGCTGTAGCGCAGCAGAGAGCAAGGGGGTTGGACCTGGAAGTTGTGCTTGTTCAAATTTTCAGGCTAAGTCAACATTTTCTCAAAACTCCCTACTGCAACTTTAAGGGTCTAAATATACTAACTGTATGGTCTTTTCATAATTTAATTTTGTTTTCAGAGATCATCACATGTTGTCCCGTTAATTTCCAATGCAATGGATTACATTACATTACATTACATGCTAGCGTAGCGATCTCTCAAAATGTATTTAATCTTTGATCAGACTAAGTTACCTGGTTATCTTCCTTAGATGTAGTTACTACAGTTTGGAGTCGAAATTCAAAGTGTAAATATGGTTTAAATGTGTAAACAGGACGCCAGACGTTCACGTTAATTAACTAACGTTAACGTATCTTTTAAATATCAAAACCAGCGATTGACGGCATAATACGCCCAGCTGGCATTTTAACGTCGAGTCACTGTTGAATCAACGTCAGGTGCCAGTGTTGGATAACCGTTGAATTTTGTTTAGATTTTGCAAATCAGATTGCAAATTGGATGTTGAAACAACGTTATTTTTCTACTGATATATTTCAACAAAATGTGTAGAAGTCATGGTTGTAAAAATAATGTTGATTTGACATACAACTCAAATTCTTTTGATATTTCTATGTTGAATCCGTAGTGAGTCAACAACACAACTTCAACTATTTGGTGTTCAACGTTGTTTTAACGTTGAATTAATGTTTTTTTCATAAACTGACATTATTTCAACCACATTTAAACGTTTAATGTCAGTCGAATGCCAGCTGGGACATCGACAAATTCCATGTCAGTAACGTTACATTGTAAAAGTACTCTGGGAAGACAATGTTATATCAGTAACGTTACATTCGTAATATACTATTTATTTTTGTTTTACTCACTGACTCACTCGTTGACTCTGTCGGTGTCAGTTGCTATGGTGGTTGCTATCATAGATATCATAATATAGAGACTATATATGATGTCTATGTTTGCTATGACAAACGCTCGATAATCCGAGCTGCTGATTGGCCCAAAACGCTTGACAAACGCTTGATAATCCGAGCTGCTGATTGGCCCAAAACTGAAAACGCTTGACAAACGCTTGATAATCCGAGCTGCTGATTGGCCGGCATCCAGAGAACATTGCTGTAAGAGGCATAGACATATAGACATAGTTTTACTAAAGTAACTATGTATTAAAATAACACAGTAAAACATCAGTAAAGTAACCACGAACGTACCATTGCTTTACTACAGTAATTAAAATGTATGGCATTATGCTTTCATATTTTTTTTTCAAAATATTAATTCGAGGCACATAAAATCTTACAAAACCACACAGAATTGCGGAAAATTAACCATGGGTTTTAACACAGTAACTATAGATCAAGAAAATAAATCAACAGGACAAAGCCATTGCTTCATATTAATATTCATGATAATCAACCATGACATTTGGATTAAATGTAAATACGAAAAATAAAAATGCAAACATGTGTTCGCCCTTAATTACCTCTTACTTTATGCACATTTGAAGCACACACAAAAATTAAACAAACAAATTATTTAAAAAATCAGTTGATCCGTAATAAAATCTGGTTAAAATGTTCAAAGCACTGCGTAGTACTGTTGAGCAATACCTCCCCCACTTCGTCAAACGCGCTCGGTAGCGGTCCCGCCCACCGGCCAATCAGGATGCGGGCTTAGTGGAACTTTCGAGAAGGACCAATGACAAACCTCACATAATGACCATATAGGGATGCACTCTAAGTGGAACTTCGCTGCGACCAATGGCGAGCAAGTGGACGGGCCAATCAGAACGCTGGGAAAGTGGAACATAGGGAACCGAACATCGGCTCGCAGACACTGATGGATCTTCTCTGTGGGCCCACTGTGCCCCCCAGAGCCACAGGGAGCACACAGTGACCCTGAACGCCAGGGTAATGCTCCCCAAACCCCAATGGGGTCATCTGTGGGGTTGTGGGATGCTTGTCCTGTTTAAATGAGACAAATGGCTGAATTTGGCATAATCTGGGGGCGTTTGAGACTTGCATATTAAGTAGCCATGTGCTTCCGGAGTCATGTGCTATTGTCACAGTGTCATTAGAACATATTAATCTAAAAATATATACAAAATTGAAATTATATTGTTACATAAGTGTATTAAATAAATGTAAATTGTAAACTGTAATATTGAAATTAGACTTAATATTTGTCATTGTGTATTTGCATGTATTCATTTTGCAGACGCTTTTATCCAAAGCGACTTACAAATGAGGAATAGGTCTTGAAAAGGCAACAAAACACAAGAAGTGCTCAAAATGCAATTTCAGACTTTGCTTTGAGTAGCATAAACTAGAGAGGGATTAAAGGAAAGTGAAAGCATAGAATTTTGTTATTATTATTATTATTATTTTGATGATGCGGTTAAATGCTCAGTTTTCAGTTGTCTTTTGAATGTTGCCAGGGATTCTGCATCCCAGATGAAGGCAGCGAGATCATTCCACCAAGCAGAGAACCGTGAACGGAAATGTTCTGGAGTGATTTTGTGCCTCTCTGTGATGGTACCACCAGCCGTCGCTCATTTATTTGTTAAATAAAATATTCATTTAAATACTCTATATTTGATATTGTGTATTTATATTAGCTTACATTTCAATTTTATATTCAATACTTCAATTTTATAAATATATTGTATTAATAAGTTTGAGCCGTCGCTCATTTATTTTATTACTCTATATTATTATTATATTTAAATAGTATATGTTTTTATTGCATTAGAATACTCAATATGATGCCTGTCTCTTGGTATACAGGTAGGTATTGCACAAATGTATAACAAAACAGAAATATACACAGATATGAGAAAAAAATATTTATTTATGAACAAATATTAACTAAATCATATTTACACAAAATGAATTTTTTATTATTAATGATTATCAATGTATTATTATTTATTTTACAAAACAAACATATTTATACAAATGTATAAATGCAGTATTGTTTAGCACCCTGTCCTTTCTTAATTTCCTCCATCCACTGCCCCACAGTCTTCCCAGAGGCCTTTGCAGAAAAATGGACACCCCGGAACTGGCTGTGGCCAAACTCTTTAGTTTTTGAGCGTCCAGATTTTTGGCAAAGGTACTGTTCCGGGTTTTTGTCTTTTTCTATGCGTCAACCCTTGTGCTGCGGCTGCTGCAGCTGCATCTGCCTGATTTTTTCTGCCGCCAAGCTGTTGTCGTAGGCAACTTTTGGTCATGTGTGTTGCAGGTGTTGGTACAGCAGCGGGTGCATGTGTGTGTTCTGGTAGGGGTGCAGCAGGTGCTGCAGTATAGGTGAATGCAGCAGGTGCTGGAGGAGGTGGAGGAGGAGGATGGCGGCCTCGAACATGCCGTCTTGCCAGTCCAGATGCATCCTCACTGATGGCGAACACAAAGGCTGAGTGCACATGCTGGACTGGTTGTTTAAGTTATGACAGCATGCGTGGTAAGTGTTCAGAGGCCACCAAGGGAGCAGAAAACGGCTGGACGTTTTGCTGCAAGACCTCCTTCTCCTGCCTCTTCTTTTTGGCATTATGCCTACGTACAGAAAAGACGACATGGCGATAGTCTGACCAGCAGGGTAAATGCGGCAGAGAGACAGGCAGATAAAAAGCCTTGTATGCCACAGGTACGTCACACTGTAATGCTGCTGCGTTATGTATCCATACATGTCTGTACTGAGCGCTTATACTATGTGTCTGTCTGCTGTGATTGATGTGGTTTAAAAAAAGAGGAATGAAGCCTTGTGCCCACTGTTCTGCATCTCTGCACAGAACAGTAATGCCATGTGTCTGCTCTGATGCTTAAAGGGGTGGTAAAACACGATTTCACTTTTCTAACTGTGAAATGTTGCTGTTTGAGCATAAACAACATCTGCAAAGTTACAATGCTCAAAGTTCAAAGCAAAGGGGATATTTGCTTTTAAAGAAAAGGACTACAACAGACGGCTGGTAGGGACTACACGACATTCCTCCCGGGTTAGTGACATCAGCAACCCTAAAATGTACATAAACCCCGCCCCCGGGACACGCAGTCCATGTTGAGAAGAGGAAAAGTTGTTGTATAAGAAGAACATTTGTGAGTCAGCTCAAACTTTAGCATCCTTCTTTTCACATCCAATAAAAAGTCACTCTGTGTGCATCTCACAACAGTTCCTATAGGAGCGATTTATAGATTATCATGACAGAATTATGCTAATTGAAGATAGTTAACTCCACATCAGAAACATAAATTCATCAACTAACCATTCAGAGACGTCCTGTTGCATTCTACATGTTGTCACTTCTTCTTGAGTCTCTCCATCTTTGTCTGACTCTGTTTTATACCCCCCATGGTTACTCACAGCTGATGTAGCCAGCGCATTTATTTATTAATTTCAAACGGTAAACAGTCAGATTCACCAGAACTCCTTTACTAGGTGTCCTCTGTCACTTTTTAACGGACACCCTGCAGCCAGAATCGAGTATTCACCCAGACCATGGTATAATAGAATGCTAATGCATAATTTAAATACATAAAAAAGCTCCACAAATAAAATAAATGGGCAAGACAATTAGCATGACCTTCATGAAGACAAATAAATGTTCTATAAATGTCATTAAGGACTGTTAACATGGCCTTTGTGAAGGCAGATTAACATTCTAAAATAAAGAACAGTCTTTTATGACTGTTTAATGACCCTCAAGGGAGAAAATAAGTGTTCTAAAATAAAGAACAAGCATTTAAGACTATTAACATGGCCTTAACTGTGGGATCCCTATATACCCTTTGTTTAATTAAAATCTGTACAAGTACAACAAATATGTATAAATCTAATAATACATACGTACATTAATTTATATATAATAAATTAATTTATACATAATAATTATATATATAGGTCAAACATGGCCTATTAACAGAGAAGCATTCTGAAATAAAGAAGGACTGTTTCGTGGTTTTTATGAGGGCAAATAAATGTGCAAAAGTAAAAAACTATAATTTAGGGAAATTTACATGACTCATGAAGGCAGATAAACCCTAAATAAGGTTTTGATATATTAACATGGCATTTATTGAGGGCACATACATGTTCTCAAATAAAAGAACAGTCGTTAAATGTTCTAAAATAAATAATATGACCGTTATGAAGGCAGATAAACCTTTTGAAATAAAGAACAATCACTTTGGAATAATTACATGCTCTTTATTAAATGCAATTAAATATTCCTTAATAGGAAGAAACAGGACATTTACAATATTTACACAAATAACTATTTACAGTGAAGCATTTCTCCTCTCCTGCAGCCACTCTTCTACAGTCTTTCCCTCTGCTGTGGCACAGAAGAAGAAGCTGCCCACCCTGGTGTGCCCAAACTCTTTTTTTCTGGGCTGCCCACATCGACTGCATGTGTAATCTTTTCTTTCACGTTGCTGTGGAGGGGGCAGCCCTTGCTTCTGGGCTAAAAACTCTTCTGCCTTTCTCTTCCTCCACAAAGTTGTTCTGCTCAAAGATGGAGCAGAGAGTGGCGGTGGAGCAGAGAGCGATGCTACCGGTGGAGCAGAGAGTGACGCCGGCGGTGGAGCAGAGAGTGACGCCGGCGGTGGAGCAGAGAGTGACGCCGGCGGTGGAGCAGAGAGTGACGCCGGCGGTGGAGCAGAGAGTGACGCCGGCGGTGGAGCAGAGAGTGACGCCGGCGGTGGAGCAGAGAGTGACGCCGGCGGTGGAGCAGAGAGTGACGCCGGCGGTGGAGCAGAGAGTGACGCTGGCGGTGGAGCAGAGAGTGACGCTGGCGGTGGAGCAGACAGGGCGGGTGCTGATGCGGGGGGAGGATGTCGCTGACTGAGTGCTGATTGAGGTGCAGCGGGCACTGACGTCTTCTGTTTGGCTACAGGAAGAAGGGTGTTAGACACCATGCGGATCTGAGGCAAGGGCACACTCAGAGCCAGCACGTCTGCTTCCAGCTTCTTCCTGTAGTTGTTGTACCTGTTTAAAATGGCACAATTAATAGGATGAACAGAATATGAGAATTGTAAAATTCCTTTTATAGCTGGCTTTAAAAAGAAACTACTTACCAGACAGAAAGCGTCCGCTGATTGACCTCGAACAGCTGAATCCTTGCCCGTCCCCTCAGTGCTGGGCAGTTCCCCACCAGCCTCCGTATGGCCTGGTAGTCGTGTAGAACGGCAGCCCAGCGGTTCAGTGAAACGCCCCACTTCACCTTCCCCGCTGGATGAATGGAGCAAAGCTCCAGACATACTGCCTCTACAATTCGACTAATATCGGGCCATTGCGCAGGGCCCGACCCCTGCCCCAGCACACACCTGTAAAATAAAATAGGGAATTATAAAGCATATAGTCATTTACATTATTAAAGCTCTGTGTGCAAATATTTAACTTACCGCTTCAGGCTCTCCTTTCCATGACAGGTGGAGGTTTTGGAGTGGGTGGCCTTAAACCTGCCTTGTAAGAGTCTCCCCTTGTGTCTCGGCGGACAGGAAACACCTTTTTTGTCACTGTCCGGCAGTCTGTCCCACAGCCGAACAATGTCAGTGGCTTCCCTATCTGAGACACAAGGCTTTTCTCTCAGCTCGACGAGGTACCTGGCCAGGTCCACCACTCTGTCAAAACCTGGTGTCCCGTCTGGTCCTCTGCACACCTAACAAGAAGAAAGAAGAAATTAGTGGATGGATAAAAAAAGTCCTCCATTAAGATGGCATGGCAAGGGATGCCTGCATGCATACATACATCTTCTTGGGGCTCAGGAGGCAGGTCCTGGGAGGACTGAGAGGGTGAGGCTGAATCCTGAGACAAGCGTACAGCTTCCTGGGTGGACACTAAGGAAAGAGGGGAGATGGTGTGGTCCTGCTCCTCTGCCTCATCCCCAAATCCCTCATCTTCTGCCTCCCCTAGGTCATCTGGGATTCTATCTGGAGCATCTGGGTCCCGCCCAAAGTCCTCCCTGAACTCCCAGGACTGCTGCGAGCACAGGTACTCCACCCCGATGAGCTCGCCTGACAAAACAAAATTAAATTGAAAACAAGGTTTTAAAACAGACACCTGTGCATTACAAAGAAAACAACAAAGCATTGCATTATAGACACATACCCGTGTACTGTCCTGGCTTTGAATGGTCTTGTACAAGACTACAGCCAAGAAGACGCTGACTGAGCTCATTGAGGCTGTGCTGGAGCGAGGCACTGTAGCAGCGCAGGGACGACGGGCCCTCATCCATTACGGTAGCAGCAGCAGCAGCAGCGCGGTCCTCGTTCCACCGCTCCAAACCCTCAAGCAGATAAGCCTGGAAATTTTCCAGGTTAGCGCTCGTTCCTGATAAAAAAAAAAAGGAAACATTAACACTAATTTATAATTACAAAAGAGATAAAAACAGACTATCACAAAAAAACAAAAAAAACATTGAGGTGGATGTGTGTAATCTCACCGGGTATGAAGCGGTTGAGGTGGTTGTGGAAGGACTCCAGGGAAGTGAAACCCCTAGCGCAGCGGTAGACAGGAAGTGTGAGCCCTCCCCTTGTCATACTTCCTGTCTGGGTGTACAGCTGCACACCAGGGGGGTCCTGGATGCAGGGAAGATGGCGTCTTTGCGTGTCCCATATGACGTCCATCCTCTCCTGGTCCACCAAGGGGATGCCCATGGTTTCCCTGGCGTCCTTGAAGGCCTCCAGCAACGTACAGATTAGCTGCTCTGTCTCCTCCACGCCACGTGTGCAGCGTCGACAGTGCAGCGCCAACTGTCTGGAGGTGAGCCTGCTGGTTAGCTGGTCATCAGTGAGGCCTCTGATGCCATGCTGTTGCTCTAGCTCCCTCATTTTGGCCTCCCTCAGCAGAGCCACATCTCCCTCGTCCCAGACGAAAATGCAGGCAGAGAGCTTCGCCATGAACAGACCGTAGAGCGGGTGGCTGTCAGTGAGCAGACCGGCGGCGAAGCGCCGCATGAAGTGCCACACATCGAGACGTACCACCACATCACTCCAGCCGCTGAACATGGCACCTGCTCTGGATGTGCCCACAGAAGAGCAGCAGTCTCTGTCCACATAAAGGAGCATGGGGGGAGTGACACCAGCCGCCTCGTACCTCTTCACCAGGCCTGTGGTCATGGGCAGCAGTCCCTGACCCTCGTGTGAGGTGAGCACAGACATGAGGACCTGTCCGTGCTCATTGCCCACATTGGTGACCCAGGCTGCGGTCCCAGCTGCAGCTCCTGCCAGTTTTTTGGCCACCTGTTGTTGGAAAACAGAAAATTCAGTACAGATAACCTACAAAATTTTTATCTACACCTGTACATACACATTTGGGCCTAATATTTGATTAATATGTTACCTTTTTTGTGGAGGCCATCTTCAGGATCGACCCAAAGACAGAGGTGACCCTGGCTTTGAGCTCACCATACCGGGACCGGATATCCTCTGCGTGGACAGAGAGGAGCCACTTGGCGGTTGGTACAGGCGGCTTGGGTGGTGGAGGTGAGATGGGCTGTGTGGTGGTGCCCTGGAACCGGTGACACACAGAGAGATATTGCAGGGACCTCTCCATCCATTCCTCACTATGCTGTTCACACAGCTTGTGATACAGCATAGAGACGCTGTTGCCGAGAGATCGCTCCCTCATCAACTTTGCCACATGCATATCACAAGAGAACCTGTTAAAACACACAGACAAAGGCAAAGTTTATTAAAGTTCCTTTAAAGTGTTATCTTTTCCAGAGCAGAGGAAAGGTGCGATGTTTCCCATGCAAAAAGATAAAAAAACTGTACAGACTTTGATATTGTTTTAAGTCTGACATCTATCGAAGGTCAAGCAAGGCTCAATGGGGGGCCGTTAAAACATCTTGAATAGAACCTCAGCTGTCAGGCTAGGTGTCTCAAGGTGTTGGAATGTTATTGTTCTGAGCTTGACACCTTTGAAAGGTCAAGCAAAGATCAATGGGGGTGGGTCGTTCACACATTCTGTATAGAACCTTGACTGGCAGACACAGTGTCGTGGGGAAAAAACTACAAAAGCTTGTTTTGTGTACAAATTATTACATGTAATTAATTTTAAAAGTACTAAGAAAAATATTATTTTTAAGTACTTTAAGTAACATTATTACCATTACATCCTAGTTAACGGTGTAACATGTTAGTAGGTAATTGCACCTGCAGTAAGAATAATTTTCTCATGACTCACCGGTAAGTGAGGATAGCTGGGAACATCCTGCGGTGAGCCGGATCCAGCTGGTCCAGGACGTCATAGGACCACGCGGCGAGCTTCTTGTGGCAGCGCTGACACTCCAGGTATTCTGTTGCCAGAAAATACCAGCCGTGTAAATTCAGCACCCGCCTCACTGTCTTGTAGAGCCCACATGATGTCAGTCGCCGACCAGACCGTCTGCAGTCTGGCGAGCTGCAGATCAGCTTGTAGGACCACATCCTGTAGGGCATCCACAAACACAGCGGCCAGGTGAAGAACACGTCCGGCGATGCTGGAGGCTGATGATACTGCAGACGAGGCTGGGGAGGGTACCACCACATCTGCAGGTTATCTGTCAGCGCTGCCCTTCCACCCTGGCGTCGGAAGAGGGAGCGGCCGATCCACTCGTGTTGTTCTTTTGGAAGGGAGTGCTTCCAGGCCTCAGGGAGAACAACCTATAGAAACACAAAAATATGTTATGTATGAATAAAAACAAAATGAGTAAATTAATAATAATACACACATATATATATATATATATATGTGCAAACTTCTGGTGTGAAAACTGTACCTCAGAAGCCGCTGACACCAGCCTTTGAGCGGCTCTTTGCTCCAAGCGAGGTGAGCGGATCGGCGCTGAAGGTGGTGGTGCTGGTGTAAGTACTGTGAAGAACACATCATTTTAATTTTGTAATTAGTACTAATGATTTAATAATTTGAAGACATTTATGGTTACATAACAATACCATATGATGTTAGTAAATGTATTAGTGATCACATAAGATCAGGTGAGCATGCTTTTTCTTTTTTTACACACAAAAGAAAACAAAACACTCACACTGTGGCTCCACCTCCATGGCTGAAGCCAGCAGATCTTCATCTGTTGGCTCTGAGGGCAGAAAAATTACAATGTTATTCATAATTCCATTAGAACGTGCATAGAATTACACCACTTATAGATCTAAAAACTCACTGTGTGCTGTGGCTGGCTGGGAATGGGAGCTTTGGGTGGGAGGAGGAGAAGTCAGGCGTGAAGGGTGCGGGACAGCAGGCTGGGATGCAGAGGATGACTTTTTTTTCCTTTGCTGGTCCCTCAGCAAGATGTACTTTTTCAGGGCGTCCATCTTGCTGCCTGTATTGGTGCCCTTGTGCCGGATGAACTCCACATAGCTACATAAGAAACACAATAGTTTACATGATAAGAGTAAAATAAATACAAAACAGCAATACAATAACAAGCAAGCAGAAGCACATATTACCTTTTCCTCTCCCTGTCCTTAGCCTCATAGAGCTCCTTGTAGGTGCTCTTCTTGTGGACCCCAAAGCCCACCAGACAGTCACCCTCACAGCCAGGTAACGTGCCCTCTCTCTGCCTGCGCACTTGTATGGCTTCTGCAACCATCTCAAATGTGCAGGCATATTGGAGAAAGGCATCCTTGTTAGCCATAAGGGCACTTCTGTCCAATATGCCAGCCTCGCGCTCCCGCTGATGCCCAGACAGGAGCATGAGGGAGTAGCCAAGGTCATTCTCCAGCATCCATTTGAAGGGTTTCCCCCTGTATTGACCAAACTGAATGGCACTTTGACTTGCCACCAGCAGGTCATCAAAGGGATCCCCTCCACCTTGGATGACTCTGACCTTGGCCTCTCCCAGCACAGCCTCGGGGTACTTTGGCACAAAGGGCACCCCTTTAGCCACTTGAGAAAGGTGGACTTTCTCTACGGTGGCTGCCTGCTTAGAAGGCCTAAGCACCAGCTCTCCAGCCTCCACACGCAGGTTGGGTGTGCTTTCCATTCTGCAACAGTAAAGCAATGCAAACAATGAAAACCCCCACTGAAAACCCCCATACACAATAAATATTCATGGAAAATTTTAAATCAGTGGCATTAGTACTAATTTTTTTATTTTTTGTTATATATTTTTATAATTTTAAACGAATTTCGTTTTCTTTTTTCATAGTTGTTGATTATTCGGATCATAAAACTGACATAAAGTGAGTAAAGGGTCAAACGAACGCTCATCAGAAGAAGTCTGCATGCATTATATTTTTGAGAAAAAAAAAAAAGTGAATTTACTGGCGTCGATGAAAATCATGAATGAAACTGTAACGTTACATTTTATACAGAATTACATGTTTTAGGCGGGTCAAACGTCAGCGCAACTTTATGAACTGCTCGATTTATTAGCCCATTCTTGCACATAGTTAAAAGAAAGAAAACCAGCACATTTACTGGGTGTCGATGAAAATCATGAATGAAACTGTACTTTTTATACAGAATTATAAGGTTTAGGCGGGTCAAACGTCATTCCAACTTCACGACTCGGCATCACCCCAATTTTTTTTCACCCGCCTCTTCTGCATGCAGTACACTTTGATAAAAGGCTTATTATATGCCTCTTTTAAAAAATACAATACAGATAAAACATGAGAAAGGGAAGAAATATGCTGACTTACGTGCTCAACGAAAAAATACAGGGTAGAAAAACCCACCAAAAAAGAGAGCAAAAAGGCTAAAAATGATCCGTGGACAGAAAATTGCAGCGTTTTTAAAAAAAACGTTTGTGTTAAATATTGTTTTAAATGGAGTAAAACAGCAAAAGAGGGTTATTTCCGGTTATTTCGGGGCAATTCGTGATTCAGACAGAGCGAATCGAGTGAATGACGTCCGAGTCGACGTTGGCGCCGGCGACGAGGCCTCGGCCAATGGGAGCCGAGGCAGGGCTCCCGGCCAATGGGAGGAACCAGAGCCATATAGGAACCTTAGGGGAGGAACGAACGAAACATCACAAACAGCCATATACTTAGCATTAGCAAATATTGCTAATATGAATAATTGATGTGAGTAAGTGAGTGAGTGAGGTTGCAATTGGCATTGCACTTGAGATTGACATTTCAAACATTCTACAAACAAACAAACCTGTGTGTGTAAGTGAGTGAGAGGGGGTAACGTCTGTTTCACACATACTCCGTTTGCAGTGCGTATTTTTTTACGTACCCATGTTAACAGGTTGGGGAGAGGTGGCATTTGGCTCTAAGCAAATCCACGTATATCGAGTGTGTGTGTGTGTGAGAGTGAGGTTGCAAATGGCATTGCACTTGAGATTGACATTTCAAACATTCTACAAACAAACAGGCTTATTGTTAATCCATAAATCATGCACTTAAACTTTATATTTTGATTTTACGTGGTGATATTATAATCTTAAGGGTAAAAATATATTAACTATATGGTATTTTCATAATTTAAGTTTGTTTTCAGAGATCGTCACACGTTGTAATTAAACTGTAGCATCCTAGCTAAAGTCCCATTAATTAGTGGTGTTTGCCATAGGCAAACCATTAACGTTACATTACATGAACATGCTAGCGTTCTCTCAAAACGACGTTGACGTTCACAAATTATTCAAACGTTTTGATAATCCGAGCTGCTGATTGGCCCGAAAACGCTCGATAAACGCTCGATAAAGGCTCGATTATCCGAGCTGCTGATTGGCCCAAAGCTGAAAACGCTCGATAAAGGCTCGATTATCCGAGCTGCTGATTGGCCCAAAGCTGAAAACGCTCGACAAACGCTCGATTACACTAGCCGCTGATTGGCTGGCATCCCCACCACGCATTTTTCTCTGTTTTTGCGCATGCCCAGTAGCGCCTTTGCGCATGCCCAGTTGTACAAATGAGCCACCTTTCAGTCGTCGGTTCGAATCCCGACCGAAGCATAAATACTAAAGATTAAAATCTGTTGTTAAACATTATATTATATTTATATTATGCCTATTTTATACGTAAATGTATAAATAAAAGTTACATGCCGTGTATTATTTGTTTCACCTTTTTCTTCAGTAAAATAAATATCAATTAAATATCAATTGTTGTTGATGATGATGTATAGATGCAGAAAACACCAAACACAGCAGCAGTAGGCTACAGTGTGAAATAGATTATTTATTTTAAACTACAATACAATACAATACAATACAATAAAACATGATAATAATAATAATAATAAAGCATCAGAGCAGACACATGGCATAACTGTTTGGGGACTACAAGGAGGCCACCCTGGAGGACCTGTACAACTCCAAAGAGAAGAAGCACCAGACGTAAGTCCTGTTGTGGTGAAGGGCAGTGGACTGTTGACAGGGTGCTGTGACCACATTAATGAACATACCCACAAGTCCAAAAGGCCTATATAACTTATCAGTGCAAAGAATCAGAATAGTACAAAGGCATGACAATGTTATACAGGTGTGAATGGGACAGACAATGTTTTTTTTGTTTTTTTTTCTTAAACCATATGATGGGCAGCAGACACACAGTATAGGCCTATATAACTTGTCAGTGCAAAGAATCAGAATAGTACAAAGGCATGACAATGGTATACAGGTGTGAATGGGACAGACAATGTTTTTTTTGTTTTTTTTCTTAAACCATATGATGGGCAGCAGACACACAGTATAGGCCTATATAACTTGTCAGTGCAAAGAATCAGAATAGTACAAAGGCATGACAATGGTATACAGGTGTGAATGGGACAGACAATGATTTTTTTTTTCTTAAACCGAAAACCCGCAGCCGCTGGCTGTCGTCCCTCTGCTGCAACGCCTGAAGCTAGCACAGTCCTCCGCTTCTCCCGCTGCGTCCTGGTGAACATGAGAACGGATTTCAACGTAGTATTTTAGTTACGTGTACAATTTTGAGAGCATGTCATTCAAACATGTCATTACCATAACACTGCCCAAAGCATCAAACATACCACAGCGAGAGGGTCCTGCAGTTCAGCTCATAGAGCTGTATGGGCGCCCGAGCCATCAGCCTCTGGTGGCCCAGCACAAGGTCCCGGATGTGCTGGTACCGAAGCAGTATGCTGTCCCACCGCGACCTCCGGGCACCACGCACACGGGTGCCCGAGGGGATCAAGCGGCAGAGCTGGGTGCATACTGCCTCTACCAGCCGGCTTGCGCTGGGACAGCTGGCAGGTCCAGAGGTCTCTCCGACCAGGCAGCTGCGGACAATGGACAAAAACAATGACAGATATGAGCATGATAATGAGCAACATCGCATAAAGCAGCTTGTGTGTACATCAGGGAAATGTATGATGGAAGTGTAGCCTTACCGTCTCAAGCTTTCCACACCAGGTATAGTGGTGCGGCTTGGCTTCGCTGCCATGAAGCGCCCTCGAGCTGGCCTGTCCCTGTAGCGGGGAGGGTAAACTACTCGGGCCCTGTCGTATGGTGACAGGGCCTCGTAGAGCCTGATAAGCTCATCTTCCCTCCCCAGCGTATCGAAGGAAGGCATCCTTGTTCCCCATTATGGCAGACTGGGTGGGGTCTCCTCCCTCACGCTCCCGTTGATGGACGGCCAGCACCATGGATGCATATCCAATGTCATTTGATAGCAACCATTTTAAGGTTTTACCCCGGTACTGGCCGAACTGCAGGGCGCTCTCGCTCAGCACGAGCTGGTGACTGGATGTGTCACCTCCTTGTGCTGACACACGAGCAACGGCCTCCTCCTTCACCCTTATGGCAGGCCATGGGCGTCCCGGAGTGGGATTTCTCCGGTAGACAGCAGCGAGGGCCGCTGCCTCAGAAGAGGGCTTAAGGGTGAGCTCACCACTGGGCTCTCTTTGAAATCGAGGATTGAAATCCATTTTCTACAAGAAACACACACACACACACAAATGGCAACCAAATCAAAACAGTTACATTTCCTTTATATTGTAATCATTATGATCAAAACCTGTAATAATTGCTTTATAGAAAGCTCATTGCTTCTGTCTAAATGAATACATGATGTTTGCTAACTGCATGATTTGTATTATTTTTGTACTTATTTGTATTTATTTGTATTGTATTTTTGTACATTTTTGACATGGACATTATTATGACAGTCACCTCTGATAACAGATAATATCTTGTATATATATCAATATAATATCTTGTAATCTAGAAACTTGCATTTTCTGTAAAGCTGTTTTGAAACGATGTGTATAGTGAAAAGCACTATACAAATTAATGTGAATCGAATTGAATACTTTAAATTAATGCAAATAATAATAAAATAATAAGAGGTACATAGACATAGTTTTACTAAAGTAACTATGTATTAAAATAACACAGTAAAACATCAGTAAAGTAACCACGAACTTACCATTGCTTTACTACAGTAATTTAAATGTATGGCATTATGCTTTCATATTTTTTTTTTTCAAAATATTAATTCGAGGCACATAAAATCTTACAAAACCACACAGAATTGCGGTAACTATAGATCAAGAAAATAAATCAACACGACAAAGCCATTGCTTCATATTAATATTCATGATAATCAACCATGACATTTGGATTAAATGTAAATACGAAAAATAAAAATGCAAACATGTGTTCGCCCTTAATTACCTCTTACTTTATGCACATTTGAAGCACACACAAAAATTAAACAAACAAATTATTTAAAAAATCAGTTGATCCGTAATAAAATCTGGTTTAAATGTTCAAAACACTGCGTAGTACTGTTGAGCAATACCTCCCCCACTTCGTCAAACGCGCTCGGTAGCGGTCCCCCCACCGGCCAATCAGGATGCGGGCTTAGTGGAACTTTCGAGAAGGACCAATGACAAACCTCACATAATGACCATATAGGGATGCACTCTAAGTGGAACTTCGCTGCGACCAATGGCGAGCAAGTGGACGGGCCAATCAGAACGCTGGGAAAGTGGAACATAGGGAACCGAACATCGGCTCGCAGACACTGATGGATCTTCTCTGTGGGCCCACTGTGCCCCCCAGAGCCACAGGGAGCACACAGTGACCCTGAACGCCAGGGTAATGCTCCCCAAACCCCAATGGGGTCATCTGTGGGGTTGTGGGATGCTTGTCCTGTTTAAATGAGACAAATTGCTGAATTTGGCATAATCTGGGGGCGTTTGAGACTTGCATATTAAGTAGCCATGTGCTTCCGGAGTCATGTGCTATTGTCACATTATCATTAGAACATATTAGATATTAATCTAAAAACATATACCGGTACAAAATTGAAATGATATTGTTAAATAAGTGTATTAAATAAATGTAAATTGTAATATTGAAATTAGACTTAATATTTTTTTGATTGATTGATTTATTAGACAGTAAAAAAAATAAAAAATAAATAAATAAATGCATAACAAGATGCCATTACAATGACACTACACATTTATCAGAACTGTCAAGGATAACACAAGAAAGTTACAAAACTTATTTCCATTGTGGTCCTCGTTATAGTCCGATAAAGATGGCAAGCAAACCACAGATGACTATAGAGCACCTTGTACACTCAACCACACAAATACATACACATCAGTAATAAATATTCCTTAAGACTATGTAAGACTGGAAGAACTGGTTGATGGAATCAACCTCACCACAGGTCTATAAGACAAAGGACCTTGCTTGCACATTAACATTTGAACATCACACACACACCCCGCACCCCCCTTCCTCTGAGCACCTTATCTACATTTCTCTTCCCCATTCTTCATCCTGGAAGAGATCTCCCAAACTCACACAAGAATCTAAATGGTTTAATGTGAATGATTATCATCGAATTTTATACATGTTTGATATTATTTGAAATGTCTCGGTGCGACTGGTACAAAGGTCTTATTCCCCAAGAAATAAACCAAAAGTTAATAAAGTTCTTAGGAAGTTTAGAAATATCTTCCACACCCTGGTGTGTCTTTGAGTTAACACCTTCTGACCATTTGACTGAATGCTAATTTCCACTATTCTTAGCAGATGGTCAACTTCTACCCCCAGTAATGGTGGGGGAATACAGTAAATTTCCACTAAACTCAAGTTTTACATATCAAATAAGGTCTGGCTATATAAGGAAAATGCAAGGAGAGCTCAGGGCTGTTTTCTGTATTCAGATTAGCCCGTGGGGTTGAGGGTCTCGCGACTCTCAGCTCACGTAGCCATACAGTGTCGGGTAAAGGATTTTCCTCTTTGTTCTAGAACATTTGATGGTTTGCATTGATTATCTTTCAATTGATGATGGAATTGTAATAATACATGTACCTGACATAATAAATTGTTATATTTGATTATTCTAACAGACTTTGACTTTATTTTCATTGGAGTTAAAAGGAATAGTCAAACATTAACGTATATTTAATGATGCACAGATATCATTGAAAAACCTTTTCATTTTATGGAGTCAGATGAAACGAGTTAATACATAAGATAAAATGTATAGGATTTAACCAAAAATACTTTGCCGCGAGAAAAGACAGTAACACACAGAGACCTTCACCGCTAATTCGAATACCGCCATTGGATCGAGTTAGACGGCCTTACAACTACATAAAACTAAATCTAATTAGCATTTAGCAACCATTCACCGCATGCTTGATTAAAACAGCGATCTGACTGGCTTAACTTAATCTCAACTGGGAGTTTGTTCCATTCAATTGCTGCCATGTACAAAAAGGTGTTTTGCCCAGAACAACTCTTAAATCTACAAGGTACTATGTCTGTGGCACTGCTTCTAGTTGAGTAGCTACACTGTAAAAAAAGTTTAGTTGACTCAACTTAACTAAGTCAAGTCATCTTTTTGCTTTGACTGAGTTAATTTGAGTCAACTTATAGTGTCAAGTTTATTACACTTCAAAACACGAATTGATGCAACATGCAGTCTGTTGACTCAACTTCCTGTATCAAGTAATGTGGACTGGAAAACATTACTTAAGAGAACTAAAAAAAAGATGTTGGTTGAACTTATGTTGGTAAATGGACTGCATTTATATAGCGCTTTAAACAAACCCATGGCCACCAAAGCACTTTACACATTGCCTCGCATTCACCCATTCATTCACTGATGGCAGTGTCAGCCATGCAAGGCGCCATTCAGCTCGTCGGGAGCAGCTGGGGTTAGGGGTCTTGCTCATGGACACCTGGTCATGGAACCGGGGATTGAACAACCAACCTTCCAGTTTGTAGACAACCTACATGGACCACTGAGCCACTGCCGCTCAGATTTTATCAAGTTAGGGCAACATTATTATTATTTTCTCATGCTCTATTGCCAAGTTACTTGAGTTTACAGAAATTACTAGATTTAAAAAATGTAAGCAAACTAATATCTACAAAGAATCTACATGAGAATTGAGAATTGTAAACAACACTGTAAAAAATTGCTGTAAAAAAACAGCCAAATTTTACAGTATCATGCTGTTTTCCATTAAAACAGCAATATACCGTAGAAAAAATGCATTCGGGGTGATATTTGTCGTTTTCGAGAAAGTAGCCTACAGGAATATACTGTGAATTAACAGCGCTCAAAGTCGACACTCAGAGGATGTGTTCAAAATCACACCCTATACCCTCATTCACTATTCCCTACATTAGTTCACTAATATAGTCCACTTGACTGAGTGAATAATTCAGTTAATTTTCTAAGTTAATTGAGACCCTGATGAACACCTGCTGTTAACAATCAGAATCACTGAAGGAAATAGGAACAAGAAGAACAGAAAAAAAGACGAAATCAAGATAAAAGACATTAAATCTTAGCAAAAGTTCTCAGCAGAGGAGGATTAAACATCTCCACAAACAGCATTACCAGCTTCACTTATTACTAACCAGACTGACTTTATTTCTGTCAGACGTCTACAGAAGTTCTTAGTAAAAGGTGACAGAGGTTTAGATGTCATTTTATTTTAATTTGATGTTACCATAATGGTGATCAGTGATTGCTTTAGTTGGGTTCTTGACCCTTGACTTTTGAACATTAGTTGTTCTTTGGCTGCTGTAGCTGTGTCTTTAAAATACATCAGCTATGGCACAAAGCTGAAGCCAATAGGATGACAATGACTGTTTGGTGGTAGTCACAGTCATCATATAACGGTCCGATTTTCTGATCCCTTTTGCTGCCTTTAGTTGTTAAATGGTTGTAGTTTTGGTCTTGTAGTTTTGGTTTTGTTGTCATGTGATTTTACAGATTGATATCTATGTGGGTTTTGACGTCCAGAAAATATTAATGGTTTTAAAAAGGTTATACTCAGAACATTTTGAACTTCTTGATTAGCCAGACACACACAGGCATCAATAATTGGTCTATGAATCTCAACAATGGTGACAATCAACAAAAAAGATAACATTAAATTTGAACATCCCAAAATACGCAACTAAAAGTCAACACAAAACCAAAAGCAAAAATAAAAACAAAAAGTAAAAATTAAAGCAAATTACCAGACAAATCATCAGCATAATTTATTCATGCTGCAATGCATGCTGGGAGTCATGTTTTTTTTTTGGTACCCAACATGCATTGCAGCATAAAACTTATGATTGTCACCATTGTTGAGATTCATAGACCAATTATTGATGTGTGTGTGTGTCTGGCTAATCAAGAAGTTCAAAATGTTCTGAGTGTAACCTTTTTAAAATCATTAATATTTTCTGGACGTTAAATCCCCGATAGATCTCAATCTGTAAAATCTCAATGACAACAAAATCAAAACAACAAGACATCAACCATTTAACAACTAAAGGCAGCAAAAGAGATCAGAAAATCGGACCGCTATATGATGACTGTGACTATTACCAAACAGTCATTGTCATCCTGTTGTCTTCAGCTTTGTGCCATAGCTGATCTATTTTAAAGACACAGCTACAGCAGCGAAAGAACAACTAATGTTCAAAAGTCAAGGGTCAAGAACCCAACTAAAGCAATCACTGATCACCATTATGGTAACATCAAATTAAAATAAAATGACATCTAAACCTCTGTCACCTTTTACTAAGAACTTCTGTAGACGTCTGACAGAAATAAAGTCAGTCTGGTTAGTAATAAGTGAAGCTGGTAATGCTGTTTGTGGAGATGTTTAATCCTCCTCTGCTGAGATCTTTTGCTAAGATTTAATGTCTTTTATCTTGATTTCGTCTTTTTTTCTGTTCTTCTTGTTCCTATTTCCTTCAGTGATTCTGATTGTTAACAGCAGGTGTTCATCAGGGTCTCAATTAACTTAGAAAATTAACTGAATTATTCACTCAGTCAAGTGGACTATATTAGTGAACTAATGTAGGGAATAGTGAATGAGGGTATAGGGTGTGATTTTGAACACATCCTCTGAGTGTCGACTTTGAGCGCTGTTAATTCACAGTATATTCCTGTAGGCTACTTTCTCGAAAACGACAAATATCACCCCGAATGCATTTTTTCTACGGTATATTGCTGTTTTAATGGAAAACAGCATGATACTGTAAAATTTGGCTGTTTTTTTACAGCAATTTTTTACAGTGTTGTTTACAATTCTCAATTCTCATGTAGATTCTTTGTAGATATTAGTTTGCTTACATTTTTTAAATCTAGTAATTTCTGTAAACTCAAGTAACTTGGCAATAGAGCATGAGAAAATAATAATAATGTTGCCCTAACTTGATAAAATCTGAGCGGCAGTGGCTCAGTGGTCCATGTAGGTTGTCTACAAACTGGAAGGTTGGTTGTTCAATCCCCGGTTCCATGACCAGGTGTCCATGAGCAAGACCCCTAACCCCAGCTGCTCCTGACGAGCTGAATGGCGCCTTGCATGGCTGACACTGCCATCAGTGAATGAATGGGTGAATGCGAGGCAATGTGTAAAGTGCTTTGGTGGCCATGGGTTTGTTTAAAGCGCTATATAAATGCAGTCCATTTACCAACATAAGTTCAACCAACATCTTTTTTTTAGTTCTCTTAAGTAATGTTTTCCAGTCCACATTACTTGATACAGGAAGTTGAGTCAACAGACTGCATGTTGCATCAATTCGTGTTTTGAAGTGTAATAAACTTGACACTATAAGTTGACTCAAATTAACTCAGTCAAAGCAAAAAGATGACTTGACTTAGTTAAGTTGAGTCAACTAAACTTTTTTTACAGTGTAGCTACTCAACTAGAAGCAGTGCCACAGACATAGTACCTTGTAGATTTAAGAGTTGTTCTGGGCAAAACACCTTTTTGTACATGGCAGCAATTGAATGGAACAAACTCCCAGTTGAGATTAAGTTAAGCCAGTCAGATCGCTGTTTTAATCAAGCATGCGGTGAATGGTTGCTAAATGCTAATTAGATTTAGTTTTATGTAGTTGTAAGGCCGTCTAACTCGATCCAATGGCGGTATTCGAATTAGCGGTGAAGGTCTCTGTGTGTTACTGTCTTTTCTCGCGGCAAAGTATTTTTGGTTAAATCCTATACATTTTATCTTATGTATTAACTCGTTTCATCTGACTCCATAAAATGAAAAGGTTTTTCAATGATATCTGTGCATCATTAAATATACGTTAATGTTTGACTATTCCTTTTAACTCCAATGAAAATAAAGTCAAAGTCTGTTAGAATAATCAAATATAACAATTTATTATGTCAGGTACATGTATTATTACAATTCCATCATCAATTGAAAGATAATCAATGCAAACCATCAAATGTTCTAGAACAAAGAGGAAAATCCTTTACCCGACACTGTATGGCTACGTGAGCTGAGAGTCGCGAGACCCTCAACCCCACGGGCTAATCTGAATACAGAAAACAGCCCTGAGCTCTCCTTGCATTTTCCTTATATAGCCAGACCTTATTTGATATGTAAAACTTGAGTTTAGTGGAAATTTACTGTATTCCCCCACCATTACTGGGGGTAGAAGTTGACCATCTGCTAAGAATAGTGGAAATTAGCATTCAGTCAAATGGTCAGAAGGTGTTAACTCAAAGACACACCAGGGTGTGGAAGATATTTCTAAACTTCCTAAGAACTTTATTAACTTTTGGTTTATTTCTTGGGGAATAAGACCTTTGTACCAGTCGCACCGAGACATTTCAAATAATATCAAACATGTATAAAATTCGATGATAATCATTCACATTAAACCATTTAGATTCTTGTGTGAGTTTGGGAGATCTCTTCCAGGATGAAGAATGGGGAAGAGAAATGTAGATAAGGTGCTCAGAGGAAGGGGGGTGCGGGGTGTGTGTGTGATGTTCAAATGTTAATGTGCAAGCAAGGTCCTTTGTCTTATAGACCTGTGGTGAGGTTGATTCCATCAACCAGTTCTTCCAGTCTTACATAGTCTTAAGGAATATTTATTACTGATGTGTATGTATTTGTGTGGTTGAGTGTACAAGGTGCTCTATAGTCATCTGTGGTTTGCTTGCCATCTTTATCGGACTATAACGAGGACCACAATGGAAATAAGTTTTGTAACTTTCTTGTGTTATCCTTGACAGTTCTGATAAATGTGTAGTGTCATTGTAATGGCATCTTGTTATGCATTTATTTATTTATTTTTTATTTTTTTTACTGTCTAATAAATCAATCAATCAAAAAAATATTAAGTCTAATTTCAATATTACAATTTACATTTATTTAATACACTTATTTAACAATATCATTTCAATTTTGTACCGGTATATGTTTTTAGATTAATATCTAATATGTTCTAATGATAATGTGACAATAGCACATGACTCCGGAAGCACATGGCTACTTAATATGCAAGTCTCAAACGCCCCCAGATTATGCCAAATTCAGCAATTTGTCTCATTTAAACAGGACAAGCATCCCACAACCCCACAGATGACCCCATTGGGGTTTGGGGAGCATTACCCTGGCGTTCAGGGTCACTGTGTGCTCCCTGTGGCTCTGGGGGGCACAGTGGGCCCACAGAGAAGATCCATCAGTGTCTGCGAGCCGATGTTCGGTTCCCTATGTTCCACTTTCCCAGCGTTCTGATTGGCCCGTCCACTTGCTCGCCATTGGTCGCAGCGAAGTTCCACTTAGAGTGCATCCCTATATGGTCATTATGTGAGGTTTGTCATTGGTCCTTCTCGAAAGTTCCACTAAGCCCGCATCCTGATTGGCCGGTGGGGGGACCGCTACCGAGCGCGTTTGACGAAGTGGGGGAGGTATTGCTCAACAGTACTACGCAGTGTTTTGAACATTTAAACCAGATTTTATTACGGATCAACTGATTTTTTAAATAATTTGTTTGTTTAATTTTTGTGTGTGCTTCAAATGTGCATAAAGTAAGAGGTAATTAAGGGCGAACACATGTTTGCATTTTTATTTTTCGTATTTACATTTAATCCAAATGTCATGGTTGATTATCATGAATATTAATATGAAGCAATGGCTTTGTCGTGTTGATTTATTTTCTTGATCTATAGTTACCGCAATTCTGTGTGGTTTTGTAAGATTTTATGTGCCTCGAATTAATATTTTGAAAAAAAAAAATATGAAAGCATAATGCCATACATTTAAATTACTGTAGTAAAGCAATGGTAAGTTCGTGGTTACTTTACTGATGTTTTACTGTGTTATTTTAATACATAGTTACTTTAGTAAAACTATGTCTATGTACCTCTTATTATTTTATTATTATTTGCATTAATTTAAAGTATTCAATTCGATTCACATTAATTTGTATAGTGCTTTTCACTATACACATCGTTTCAAAACAGCTTTACAGAAAATGCAAGTTTCTAGATTACAAGATATTATATTGATATATATACAAGATATTATCTGTTATCAGAGGTGACTGTCATAATAATGTCCATGTCAAAAATGTACAAAAATACAATACAAATAAATACAAATAAGTACAAAAATAATACAAATCATGCAGTTAGCAAACATCATGTATTCATTTAGACAGAAGCAATGAGCTTTCTATAAAGCAATTATTACAGGTTTTGATCATAATGATTACAATATAAAGGAAATGTAACTGTTTTGATTTGGTTGCCATTTGTGTGTGTGTGTGTGTTTCTTGTAGAAAATGGATTTCAATCCTCGATTTCAAAGAGAGCCCAGTGGTGAGCTCACCCTTAAGCCCTCTTCTGAGGCAGCGGCCCTCGCTGCTGTCTACCGGAGAAATCCCACTCCGGGACGCCCATGGCCTGCCATAAGGGTGAAGGAGGAGGCCGTTGCTCGTGTGTCAGCACAAGGAGGTGACACATCCAGTCACCAGCTCGTGCTGAGCGAGAGCGCCCTGCAGTTCGGCCAGTACCGGGGTAAAACCTTAAAATGGTTGCTATCAAATGACATTGGATATGCATCCATGGTGCTGGCCGTCCATCAACGGGAGCGTGAGGGAGGAGACCCCACCCAGTCTGCCATAATGGGGAACAAGGATGCCTTCCTTCGATACGCTGGGGAGGGAAGATGAGCTTATCAGGCTCTACGAGGCCCTGTCACCATACGACAGGGCCCGAGTAGTTTACCCTCCCCGCTACAGGGACAGGCCAGCTCGAGGGCGCTTCATGGCAGCGAAGCCAAGCCGCACCACTATACCTGGTGTGGAAAGCTTGAGACGGTAAGGCTACACTTCCATCATACATTTCCCTGATGTACACACAAGCTGCTTTATGCGATGTTGCTCATTATCATGCTCATATCTGTCATTGTTTTTGTCCATTGTCCGCAGCTGCCTGGTCGGAGAGACCTCTGGACCTGCCAGCTGTCCCAGCGCAAGCCGGCTGGTAGAGGCAGTATGCACCCAGCTCTGCCGCTTGATCCCCTCGGGCACCCGTGTGCGTGGTGCCCGGAGGTCGCGGTGGGACAGCATACTGCTTCGGTACCAGCACATCCGGGACCTTGTGCTGGGCCACCAGAGGCTGATGGCTCGGGCGCCCATACAGCTCTATGAGCTGAACTGCAGGACCCTCTCGCTGTGGTATGTTTGATGCTTTGGGCAGTGTTATGGTAATGACATGTTTGAATGACATGCTCTCAAAATTGTACACGTAACTAAAATACTACGTTGAAATCCGTTCTCATGTTCACCAGGACGCAGCGGGAGAAGCGGAGGACTGTGCTAGCTTCAGGCGTTGCAGCAGAGGGACGACAGCCAGCGGCTGCGGGTTTTCGGTTTAAGAAAAAAAAAATCATTGTCTGTCCCATTCACACCTGTATACCATTGTCATGCCTTTGTACTATTCTGATTCTTTGCACTGACAAGTTATATAGGCCTATACTGTGTGTCTGCTGCCCATCATATGGTTTAAGAAAAAAAACAAAAAAAACATTGTCTGTCCCATTCACACCTGTATACCATTGTCATGCCTTTGTACTATTCTGATTCTTTGCACTGACAAGTTATATAGGCCTATACTGTGTGTCTGCTGCCCATCATATGGTTTAAGAAAAAAAAACAAAAAAAACATTGTCTGTCCCATTCACACCTGTATAACATTGTCATGCCTTTGTACTATTCTGATTCTTTGCACTGATAAGTTATATAGGCCTTTTGGACTTGTGGGTATGTTCATTAATGTGGTCACAGCACCCTGTCAACAGTCCACTGCCCTTCACCACAACAGGACTTACGTCTGGTGCTTCTTCTCTTTGGAGTTGTACAGGTCCTCCAGGGTGGCCTCCTTGTAGTCCCCAAACAGTTATGCCATGTGTCTGCTCTGATGCTTTATTATTATTATTATTATCATGTTTTATTGTATTGTATTGTATTGTATTGTAGTTTAAAATAAATAATCTATTTCACACTGTAGCCTACTGCTGCTGTGTTTGGTGTTTTCTGCATCTATACATCATCATCAACAACAATTGATATTTAATTGATATTTATTTTACTGAAGAAAAAGGTGAAACAAATAATACACGGCATGTAACTTTTATTTATACATTTACGTATAAAATAGGCATAATATAAATATAATATAATGTTTAACAACAGATTTTAATCTTTAGTATTTATGCTTCGGTCGGGATTCGAACCGACGACTGAAAGGTGGCTCATTTGTACAACTGGGCATGCGCAAAGGCGCTACTGGGCATGCGCAAAAACAGAGAAAAATGCGTGGTGGGGATGCCAGCCAATCAGCGGCTAGTGTAATCGAGCGTTTGTCGAGCGTTTTCAGCTTTGGGCCAATCAGCAGCTCGGATAATCGAGCCTTTATCGAGCGTTTTCAGCTTTGGGCCAATCAGCAGCTCGGATAATCGAGCCTTTATCGAGCGTTTATCGAGCGTTTTCGGGCCAATCAGCAGCTCGGATTATCAAAACGTTTGAATAATTTGTGAACGTCAACGTCGTTTTGAGAGAACGCTAGCATGTTCATGTAATGTAACGTTAATGGTTTGCCTATGGCAAACACCACTAATTAATGGGACTTTAGCTAGGATGCTACAGTTTAATTACAACGTGTGACGATCTCTGAAAACAAACTTAAATTATGAAAATACCATATAGTTAATATATTTTTACCCTTAAGATTATAATATCACCACGTAAAATCAAAATATAAAGTTTAAGTGCATGATTTATGGATTAACAATAAGCCTGTTTGTTTGTAGAATGTTTGAAATGTCAATCTCAAGTGCAATGCCATTTGCAACCTCACTCTCACACACACACACACTCGATATACGTGGATTTGCTTAGAGCCAAATGCCACCTCTCCCCAACCTGTTAACATGGGTACGTAAAAAAATACGCACTGCAAACGGAGTATGTGTGAAACAGACGTTACCCCCTCTCACTCACTTACACACACAGGTTTGTTTGTTTGTAGAATGTTTGAAATGTCAATCTCAAGTGCAATGCCAATTGCAACCTCACTCACTCACTTACTCACATCAATTATTCATATTAGCAATATTTGCTAATGCTAAGTATATGGCTGTTTGTGATGTTTCGTTCGTTCCTCCCCTAAGGTTCCTATATGGCTCTGGTTCCTCCCATTGGCCGGGAGCCCTGCCTCGGCTCCCATTGGCCGAGGCCTCGTCGCCGGCGCCAACGTCGACTCGGACGTCATTCACTCGATTCGCTCTGTCTGAATCACGAATTGCCCCGAAATAACCGGAAATAACCCTCTTTTGCTGTTTTACTCCATTTAAAACAATATTTAACACAAACGTTTTTTTTAAAAACGCTGCAATTTTCTGTCCACGGATCATTTTTAGCCTTTTTGCTCTCTTTTTTGGTGGGTTTTTCTACCCTGTATTTTTTCGTTGAGCACGTAAGTCAGCATATTTCTTCCCTTTCTCATGTTTTATCTGTATTGTATTTTTTAAAAGAGGCATATAATAAGCCTTTTATCAAAGTGTACTGCATGCAGAAGAGGCGGGTGAAAAAAAATTGGGGTGATGCCGAGTCGTGAAGTTGGAAT